>CM066035.1:439713550-439810365 GCA_033557465.1 Ichthyophis bannanicus
AGAATAGAATGGTGTACCAATAATGGGCTATACTAAAATCCAGAACATCAGAGAAAAATGGCAAGGTCAATTTTTGGTTCAGACCATATGGTTCTAGGGTCTGTAGCTCATAAATATTTCACTGCTCCAGTTTCAGAAGGACCTTATCGATGTCACCACCTCTCCAGTGTGAGGTTCAACAGCTTTCAAAACCAAAAACTTCAGATCTGAAACACAATGATTCCTTTCTAGTCAATGGGTCACCAAAGGTTTATCTTCAACACGTCTGTGCAAACAACGTTTATGTTCTATGCTTCTGGTTTTGACTGGTCTGCTGGTCTTACCAACATAAATCAAATTACAAGGACTGATAATGAGATATATAACATTCGCAGTTCCACAATTTGAAAAACTTTGTTATGTAACACTGGGTGTTCAAGAAATCTTTTGTAAATCGAATATTCAGACATACTGCGCACCGGCCACATCTGAAATGACCCTTCGCTTTACTTATTGGCCTGGGCTTGGACAAGGCTGAGGGAACGAGGATGTCGGCAAGATTGGGATTCTGCTTATGAGCTATAGTCAGTTGTTTAGAAGCAAAGGTGGGCAAAGTAGCCAAAAGCGGCCATTCTTGCTGGAGGCTACCTGCCATATCTCTAGAAAGATTAGAAACTTGAGTGCACCCACTCTACCCTATCTTGTGTAGGGCGTACTTTCTTCTCAAAAAGGTAAGTCCATGTCGGAAGGACTTTGCCCGCTTATAGGCTTTTTGAATACAATCTAATGGGTAACCTCTTTCTACAAATCTTCTGCCCATGTTCCACGATTGTAGCACTCAAACTCTGGATTCTAATGTACAGAGTCTTCTTAGCCTGAAGGAATTGTCCAGTAGGTAGATTAATTTTTCAAAGATCTGTTGTGGAAGCTGTCATAGCTCAATAATGAAGTCCTATCAGTTTTCTTACTATTGACGATTGGTGATGAACCCTTCCTTATCTTTCTGATGACAATGTCCAAAAGGCAATGTGGGCTAAGAAGAAAGACCCTTCAATTGGTAGATTGTCATCCAGAGAATTAAGCCAGCGAAAAAAATGATATGTAATTCAGATTCTGTGCCATCCCAAATACTGAGGACATCATCTATGTACCGTTCACTTAACTTTATTTGTCTCTGAAAAGGATGCGTCTAGTCAAGTATTTCTTTTCAAAATCTGCGACATATAAGTTGGCCACATCTGGTGCCATGGAGGAAACAATGGCAACCCCGGTTAGTCTGTTTACAACAAAGACCTCTAAAATCAAAATAAATTCTCCGTCATTTACCAAACAAACCATTGGACGTGAGAAACCAAGGTAGGACTGTGTACTGGTCTGTCCCTCCGTTTTGAGAGTATCAGAAATAATATCTTGTGCAGCTTTGTGAGGAATATTTGTGTACAGGGAACTTATATCCAAGGTCACTAAAATGAGCTGTTGGTGGTACCCTTCAAACTCATTCAAAATATTAATAATATGTGAAGAATTATGCACATATGAAGTACTCTTAAATACAAACGGTCGGAGAAAAATGCCCAAAAAACACTTCTGACCCAACTTCTCCCGCCTCATACCGACCTATATCTAGCATTCCCCTACTATCTAAAGTTATCAAGAAAAGGGTCCAACGCCAACTCCAAGACCATGTAGATGCTTTCCACCCCACTAGACCTCCAACAGCATGGATTTCGAGAGTCCTTCGGGGTGGACACCTTACTGACAGCCTCCCTCCTGACAAACAGTAATCAAAGGAATTGAAGACATCAAGACAGGCTTTGTCCTCATTTTTATAAACATAAACAGACGCGTTCGACTCAATAATCCACTCCATCCTACTGGATAGGCTAAGCGAACTAGGAGTACGTGGCATACCTCTGTGCTTGGTTTCATTCCTACTTATCGTTATCTGTATTTAAACTTGATATACCGCCCACGTCGAAAAACATTAGGTCGGTTTACACTAAAAATTCAAAATACCAATACCATGCTGCAGGAAAAAGAAAGGAACGCCATATTTTAACAGAAAGGATGAGAGAGGACAGTGAGTAGAGCAGGAATAAATCAAACCAACCGGGACAAAGTCTACAGGGAATCAGTAGATGAGAGGTTAAAAGCCGTGCCTGAAAGAGATGTGTTGTGAGTAATGCTTTACCATTTATGGTAGGTGGGTTCTAAGTGGACGTGAGGATGGCCACGGGGTTCCATAGTGATGGCATGAGGGAAAAAGGAAATGCGGCATGTCGTGTTTGTTCAGGGTGTGCTTGAGAAGGGGATGTGAAGCGAAAGTCGATTAGAGTGAAGTAAACGGAGTTGACGCTAAGGTGTAATGTAAAGTGATAAGATTTGCAAGATACTGTGGTGTTGAAGTGTGGCGTGCCCGGTGAGTCAGAATCATGAATTTGTATTGAAATCTAAAACTAAAGTGGTAACCAGTGGAGGTGGAGTAGTAGAGGCGGGACGGGATCTGACCGTCTGGCATGAGTTGCAAGGCAGGCAGCCGGGATTCTGGGAGCAATTGCAAAACGTTGAAGCTGATAATGTGGTAGGTTAGCCAAAGCTACATTAACAATAATCAAGTCGGTTTATAACTAGTGCGAGCAATAATGGTAAGTGATGGATGAGGAAGGAAGCAAAGACCGGAGGCTAGATATGTCTAAGTACATAGAAAGCGCGGCGTGTACGGACAGAGAGGTACTTCATGAAAAGATTTTGAGAGAAGAATCCCAAGTGACACCCAGATAATGCGAAAGGAGGAAACCAGAGGGATAGTGGATGACGCGAAGCTGAGGGGCAACCGCTGGAAATGGGGAACTACAAGGACACCCACAGGGCAGGTGAAGGGGAAGGGGTCATATGAAGAACCATTAGAGGAAAGCCAAGATCTCCACATGACAGAAGATATCAAGTACAAGATAAAATGCAATACATTGAGACCTTTCCCACTAAAATACAAATGGTCGTCCTACAAGGAATGGCATTGTACTTCCTTCTCGCTTACTCCAACGTTACTTACAGCCAGTCATGCACTCACATACAAGACTACTAAACATAGACTCCACACATACCTATACGCAGACGAACACCTTAATAATATACACCGGCCCTAGACCATAAAGAAGTTTTTCCGACCGGACGACTTTTTCCATCCTTCTCATCCTGGCATAACACTCATATACCACGAATCGGTTTAACACTACGCAAACTCGAGATTTTTCAACTACACAAAAAAATTGGAAGGACTCTACCTAGGTTTCAACGACGGATCCCACATTCACCCCCCAGACAACATAACAATAGGAAACAGATCAATCCCAGTAAAAAATCGAGGTAAAATACTCATCAATAGGAACATTTACCTCTACCGAGACTCAATTTTCAGTCACACATTAGCAAGACTACCGTCTAATAGGCTCTTATTACAAAAATGAAGTTTCTGCAAAACCTTTGACCTTGACTCTCTCCCCCCCCCCCCTCTCCATCAGAACCACTTCCGAACTGTCTGTCAGGTGGCTAATCACACCGCAGCTCGACTTATTGCAATCTAATTCTACCCGGCTTATCCAAATGTGCAACCCAGGCCTTACAACTAGCCCAAAACGCAGCAGCCCGACTAATCACAAGATCTAGCAAAAAAATGCCAATATCCACCCCCATACTTGAATCCCTTCATTGGCTCCCCATCAGTTCCTGAGTACCAAATATAAGGCCAGTAATGATTGGCGTTCAAAATTCAATCACAAACCAATCTATCGGCTGACTTAACAAAACCTAATCAGAAGCGTCCCAGATCAAGGAGACTACACACGCACCCAGAAAAACTCGCTCGCAGCAGCGTCTACATCACTATGGCATCTCTCAGAACTACCCTACGGAGAATATTGTCAATAACCTAAATCCCTTCACTATGGAACTCTCTTCCCCACGCCACCTGAGAGCCACCACAGATGTCACTGACTTCAGGAAACTCTTGAAGACTCACCTAGTTTACTGAACATTTCTATATCCCACAAGCCGTGTAATGTATTGACTGTCACATCAGATGGAAATCCCCAGGCACCTGTTCTAGAGCTGAACCTCTGTGTAAATCGTTGTAAATTGTTTAAATGTAAGCACTGTTAACAGATTTTGTATATAGTTCTGAAGAAAACATTTTATGTACAACAAAGTCGTGGTTCACCTGTAAACAGCCTTGCAGAATCTGAAAGGCAGTAGTATAGACAAAAATGTTAAAAAAATAAAATAATAGATAAGGGCTCTTAATAGATAGAGGCCAATCGCAGCTGCACTATAGTGGCAGGCATGTTTTGCCATACAGGTATTTTTTGATTGCAATCTACCTGTAGATTCGCCCAGCCCCATATTGGCTCCATCTTTCAAGCAGCCTCGCTCTGTCGCTAGGAGAGAAAGCTCGTGCGGTAGGTCGTCTGCCGAGGGCTTGCCACCGCGTTGATCCTTTGCCTGTTCTTTTTTCCCTGCCTGTGGGAATCTGTGCTCTGCGGGTGTATTGTGGGTGCACTTGTTTTCATTGCAAATATGTTTGGTGGTGTACCCCAGGCCCCCCCGACCCACTATCCCTGACGATGAGTCTCCTGCCTCTCAGAATCACCACATTCTGCCCCCGCCCCAACACCCCTTAGAAGTGTAGTTACGTATACCGGGCGATATCCATTTGCCGGGCTTTATCTGAATACACCTATCCGTTACTTAGTTGTGTTGTGGGCTGGTAATTGGTCGCTTTATAGTTCGCTTTCATTAAACATGTTCGGGCAGACACAACACAGTGTCAAGAATTTGGTGATTTTGGCGGGCTTTTCCAATTTTGTTGCTAACTTGCCTATGCCTTGCCTTCGAATTGGTTCAACCCACTGTGACATGTGCGTGCCTCTGCAATTTGATTTTGCCTAAAACCTTTTGTGTTGATTCTACACTGTGTGCAGAATTGATTAAATCAGGTGTGCTGAGTATTTAAACTTGTGTGGCGGTATTCGATGTTATCTGGGTTGCTGGACAGGTGTTTGAGTTTTTTTGATGATTGTTTGGTGGTATTTGATTAGTGCCAGGGTGATGAAATGCTATTTTTACTTTTTAGAACTGCATGTGTGGTTTTGGCATATCCAGTCCTTGTATTGCACATTCATCCAGAGTTCTTCAGTTCCTGTTGATCTTTAATACCTTTGGGACAGTGACAGGGTTTTGTAATTCAGATTCAGCCAGTGTTTATACTAAGTTAGCCGATTTGGCATTGTTACATCCAGATCCCCAGTATATCGACGATGATTGGTCCCAAATAAGAAGAGCAAAACCTACCACTGTCATGATGAATGGGAAATGGGACTATTTCTTCATCATGGTGAAAGACAAGTGTTGTTGTCTAATTTGTAACGCCCCAGTATCCTTGCCCAAAAAAGGCAATCTGATAAGTCAATTCCTAAGGCTCTGATAGCAATTGTTTGATGCTGATTTTCCAACCAAAACGTGTGAAAGTCGTAAACTGGAAGCTCAAAAGAAATTAAATCGAAATTGGTCTGACTCAGAAACAGCTTGCTGGCGAAGCCAAGGGTCACATTCGGTCAATGAAACAAGAGCAGCCTTCAAGGTCAGCAACCTGAGAGCAAAGAAATGCAAAACCTTTCACTGAAGGGGCATTTGTAAAAGATTGTTTTCTTGAAGAAGCCTGGACAAGCTTTTTGAAGGATTTTAAAAATAAGAAAGAGATCATAGCTGCTATTCACGATATACACTTGTCAAGAAAAATCCGTCGTGCAGCGAATAGAAAAGATGTGTGGAGACACACACCTGAACAATTGTTGGAGGATGTTTCAAATTGTGTTGAGTGATCACTCCAACTGGATGAATCTAAAAGACATAAGAGGAATAGCCCAGTGACCTAGTCTGTATCTGGATGGTGTATGGAACGGACTTCAGTGTTAAAGAAAGCAGGAATACGTGGGCAGGATTTCTTTAAAAGGGAGAACTACCGGTCAGGAAATATTCAGTTCTTTCCATTATTTTGTGACAAAAGTGTAATCTTCCATTGCATAGAGGGTTGCCATCACTACGGATGGAGAAAGAGCAAATGCCAGGTGAAGGTAACGGTTGCAAGGCCCTGTTGGAGACAGCATGACGACGTGCCAATATTTACTTTCTGACCACTGCATATTTCACCAGCAAGTTTTGGAACACAAAGGACTCAGTACAAAGACTGTCATGGACAATCACTTTCAAAACTGTAAATGCAGTTCGTGGAAGGAGCACGTCAGCGAAAGCTTTTCAATCTTACTGGAATGAAGGGGCCAGCGGAAATCATTTTTGACACAGATGTACGGTGGCTAAGTAGGCACAAATTTCTGCAAAGATTTTGTGATTTGCTGAAAATGAAATAAGGTTTTTTGAAGGAGAGGGGAGATGACCAAGCAGAGTTGGAAGATGAGGAGTGGTTATGTGATCTGGCATTTCTCGCTGACTTTACAGGCAAAATAAGTGATATGAACCTTGAACTAGAAGGTAAAAACAAATGCATTGGCGAGATGATGAGTACAGTTTCATCCTACAAGAGCAAATTTGAGCTAATGATGACTGACCTTGCAAACGACACTTTTGATCATTTTCCTAATACGCAGGACCATCTGGGACAATATCCAAATTTAGTTTTTCAGAATGAGAAGTATGTGACACAAAATCTGTTCTGTTATCCAGAATTTGAAAATAGATTCTATGACTTCCAAAAAATTGGAACAGTTGTGGAATACTTGTCATACCCATTCAAAGTAGATGTGGACATTAAAGAAACTGCAGCTGCTATCAGAAAAAATTACTCATTGAACAAGTCATCTCTTGAAAACAAAATATTAACCCTTAAAAATGACATTTTTCTCAAGACCCGTGCTGAGCAAGAATCTTTTTGGAAGCTAATGCCTGGAGACAAATTTCCCAACTTGAGAAGATGCAGTAAAGCTGTACACTCCTGTTTCGGTTCAACTTATTTGTGTGAATCTGCGTTTTCCCATCTGAAAATGACAAAGGGGTATGTTTACTAAAGCGTGGTAATGTAGCAGTGGCTACGTTAACACACGATAAAGTTACCAAATGTAATGTTAACGCGCGCTAACGTTAACCAGATGCATCATTAGCACGCGTTAACGTCTCCGGCAGCGTTAAGTCCCGCAGAGGGTGGAGAGAGGACCGAGAAGGGGTCAATGGGCGGGGAGAGGCTCCTGCTACACTAACGGGGAACTGAAGGGCTGAACATTACCGCGAGTGAAAACCTGTCGTTAGATGCACATTTGCAGGAGAGAGAAACCATTTCAGTGTCAGCAATGTACAGCATAGGCAGGGAGCCCAAAAAAAGTGATAGTAGTGCTACATGTGTAGCAACAGCATAGTGCCCAAGTATGAAAGGGCACTATGGCAATGCTGCAAATGGAGCATAGGGGGCTGCAGGCGGGACATGCAGTGGGGCAGCTGGGGCACAGGGTGGGCTAGGCAGATGCCTAGGTGGCACATAGGAACGTAAAATCTGGAAATCAGCAAGTCAGCAACTGACCAAGGTCAAACATGCCCACGAGTCCGTGTCCCAGAGTGTTCCATCCAGGGGACATTACCCAGCAGGTACCCCAAAGGGCACATAGCATTGACAGGCGGTGCTGGGGGGAAGCGTGCACCACCAGCATATGGGTATGTCAGCATGGTGGGGGAGGGGTGCTGGTGGTGGAGGGGGCAGTGGCATCTGCGCACAGCAGACCAAGGCCAAGCCCTGTTCAGGTGGGTGGCATGCAGTGCAACAGACAAGGTCTGTCTGATGAACAGTCCTGGTATCCCCAGGGACTGACTTGCTTCTGTGGCAACAGTATGGTGCAGTACACACAGCCAGTGTGTCCTGGGGCAGAAGGTCACAGGTTCAAGTCCCAGCTGTGGCTCCTGCAGACCATATCCCTACATTTTACCCCACATTGCACATACAACATAAACATAAACGTGCACTCCTGAACATCGGCCAACAGGGGCACAAACACCCATACCCACAGGCTCCACTATCCAAAGCCTCATGGAGAGTCAGGCTGTTGGGCCCGGCACGGAGCATCACTTACCACCAAAGCATTACTACTAGCACCTGCATACCTTAGCAATGCCTGCACTGTGCTCAGGACTAGTGTGGCAGGCAGGGCTGCCAACCACCCCTATCTTTGCACAATTCTGAAATAGGAGTGGGAGTGTGTGTATGTCTACTCCTCTCTGGGCCTACAATGCTTACACTGTTTCCAGCGTTAGCCTGCCAATGTGCATAATGAGGAGCAAGGTATTGTGGGTATGGTCCGGACAAGGCGGACTGGGCAGGATGCATCTGCACAGGATGTGGGGCAATGGCTGGGACATTGTAGTGCCCGACCACCACCTGCATGGACAGGGTGGCCACAGCATGTCATGCTGGGAGGTCACTCTCACCCTGACTGAGCAGTGACCATGGCATGTCTAGGTTCCCACAGAGTGCTATACAGTGTTTCTCTCAAGTGATATCTGTGTGTTCCCTGTTCTGGGGCTCAATCACTGAGATACCTGCTTGGTGTCTGTGCTTGCATTCCACTTATGGGTGCACATAGTTCCTCTGGGGACATGCACTATGGACTGGCTAGTGGACTGTCTGCAGTCAGCATGTGTATGGCTGGAACGCTGTGCAGGAGGTGCAGAATGACTGTGCCCTCTGCTGGTGAATGTCAGATCATGGTGGGGGGTGCAGACTGACTGTGCTCTCTGCTGGTGAATGTCAGATTGTGGTGGGGGGCAGCTGAGCTTTTCCAGGCCTACTGCCTGTGTGATAAGTACAGATCTGCATCAACTGCCCTGGACGGCGCCCTTTCTCCAGCAGGACTGGGGTTGATGGTCCCACAGCCCTTCATCATGCCCCTCTACTGCCTCCATTGCAAAGATGTAGAGTGTGGGTCTGTTGGGGCAGATCCTGTCCACCACCTTGACCCAGACAGGGCGGTTGGTAGGTGGTGCTACATAATCTGTATGTGGGTCCAGACACCCCTCTGCTCTTATAACAATGGACCATGGCAATCACACTGGATATGCTTAACTTGGGTGGTTCCTGGTCCCCAAGGGCTAGATGTGATTGGGGAATACAGATGGACACAGGATTATCTTGGTGCGGCTGCAAGGAATACCTGTCACACACTGACAATGATAGGGCCCTGCAGCAAAGCCTATCTCAAGCAACCTGGGTACTGCGGACCTGGTGCTGGCTGCTCCACCTCACCCTCAGGGTGAACACAGAACCGGCACAATGGCATGGTGTGTGGCAACTCTGTGCCAGTATCACACGGTCAGTTCCTCCTACCACGCTGAGGTGCTGGAGAGCTGCATACCCATCTGGTGATCAGATGTAGACTGCTGTTCTTCATGTGCATTGCATCATGGGTACTGGTGGGTTTAATCTATCCTAGTAGACACAGTAGACAGTTTGTGTGGTGACCTGCAGTCTTTCTTTAGCCAGCCATTGCTGAGACAGATGCCATAGAAGTATAGCCCACTGGTTAATACAATGGCATCCTAGGCAGAGGTCATGAGTTCAATCCCTCCGTGGCCTCATTTTATTAGGCCTGTCCGAGGCAAGTCCTTTTCATTCCTGTGACAGTCATATCTCTGCAGATCTGTGCTGCCAGCACATAGTACCCTCATCACAGTTGCAAGCCATCCTTCTGTCCATCTATCTGCATCTGTCAGCTGTGTAGCGTCCTGTCTTCATGTGCTGGCTGCTACCCCATGTCCTGCACTGGTACCCTTTTCTGCAGTGCGGCTCTTCATGCTTGCCTCTCCTGTGTCTGCTCTGCATGGCACTACTACTCCTCTGTCCTCCTATCACTGCAAATATCTTGCCACCTCTACCTCCACTGGAGGACACGTATTCCCATCCTCTTCCACCCACAGTCATTGTAGCGCTTTACATTGCCAACACCCTGTGCATCGGTACAGCTGCCTCCAATATGTTTGTCCATTTTACCGGCTGCCACATCGGCTGCATGCAGATTTGGCAGGTCCATCAGCTCCCACCTCTACTTCCTTCCATCACTTGTCCATTGCCTTTCCTTGGTGCTCTGTGCAGTGTTAGGGTTACATCAGTTTTTTTGCCCTTACATTTCCTGCTTGTCAACTTGGGGCACCTTACTGCCCTTGGGCACCATATCTTGGGTCACCTTAACATCCTTAGGGCACCTTATACGGCACCTTAGGTTAAGGCACCTTATAAGGCGCCTTAACCTAAGCTGCCTCATGAGGCGCCTTTTAGGGCGCCTTGTCAGCCTTGTAATGTGTTTTGTTTCTCAGCTTTAACATGCAATGTCCCATTAACGTGTGCTAACTGGCCAAGGCGCCCTTTAACGCGCGGTTACACAGCTATTGCTACCTTAACGCCGGTACGCCCACTTCCTTTTATGGCATTACTCACGTTAACGCTGCACTTATTGCCGGTAACATTTACCGCACTTTAGTAAACATACCCAAAGAGTACACAACGTTCCAACATGACAGATGAACATCTCCAGGATTTCCCTGAGACTGGCCCTCATGCAGTATTCACCCAACTTCAAAAAGCTGGTGGATGAAATGCAGGCTCAGATGTCTCACTAATGAGCAAGAGCGAAATATTAAAGATTGTGCAAGATCAGCCTGGATCAATACTCGACCTAAATTTAACACAAATTACTCAATAAAAGTTAAAGAAAGTTATTAAGACAGTTATGGTTATTACTCAATAAAACTTTAAGAAAAATGTACTTTCCATTTCCCCTCGCAGTTCTTACTGGATCTTCGTCTCTTTGTTTTGTTTTTGCTTAATTTGCTTAACAGCTGATCACATCCAAGTAAATGACAGAAGGTTCATTAAAAATGGGGGGGGGGGGGGCTTAAATCCTCCAACTTTCTGGGGTTAAAATTTAATTTTAAAAAAATTTGAAACTTAATTTTAATGGTGGTAGATCACCGGCAGTTTTGGCCGGAAAAAGTAGATCATGACGTGTTTTGAAGTTGGATATGCCTGCTATAGGGCGTCTGGGTGGATTATCAAGAGACTTGTGGATCTTGGGCAGCATGTAAATAGTAGGTGTAACTGGGCACGAAACAGACAAAAAGTCAATCTCATTTTTCGTGAGATAACCGGCTTGCTGACCAATGTATAGTAAAGTATCTATTTTGCTTTTCATGTAAGGTGTAGGGTCATCATAAATTTTAGTATAAAAGGTGACATTTTTAATCTGACGCAAAACCTCAGAGACATAACTAGATCTATCTTGGAGAACAAGTGCCCCTCCTTTGTCAGCTGGTTTTATAATGATGGCTTGATTATCCCTCAATTCTACTAATTCTGTCCTCTGCCGAGCTGTTAAATTGTTAAAAAATGTGCTTTTTCGTATATAGGGTTTTAACCTGTGCCATAACAACCTTTTCAAATCCATCAAGCAATACATTGGAATTGTTAGGTGGGATCCACGTGGATGTTTTTCGGATAACAGATACATCATCTGAACTTTTGTTTTATGTGTCAAAAAAGTCAATAATCTTAAGTTTGCGAAAGAATTTGTACAATTCAACCTGTGTTCCAAATTCATCATGTTTGGTAAAGGTAACAAAAGCAAGGCCCTTCTCTAGCATCTCAATCTCTATGTCACTTAGCTTGCAACTAGAAAGGTTAATTATACCCCCTACGTGTCTTGTTCCGACATCTGCAGATAGGTGTGTCCCCTGTCTCTCCTCCTCCCTCTCTGTGGGATGTTGGAGTGGCGATATTCTCCTGTTTTGTATTTGAATTCCGGTTTCTTGACTGGGTTCGTGACTGGATTCTGTTGATTCAAGGCATTCTTGCGACCTCTCCCTTTCCAAAGGAATCCATTAAAAAATCCTGATTCTGATGTGGAGGGATTTCTGAAGGAAAAATGGGAGCCAAAATGTCATGAGATTCATTTACCTGACTGCGGCTTCTTTTAGTGCTCCGTTCTAAACCTGGATCAGGCGAAAACAATCTAGTTTTGGCTTTAAAAATAGGCCCTGATTTCACAGAATCAGAATTCCGTCTACGAGACTCACTTCTCAATCTTGGCTTCCCGTTATTACTATTACAGTAGTATACTGTCCCTAGTTTGTAATCCTCCTCATCTCTCTTGAATTTTTTAAGTTTCCTCTTTTTAACTATATTTTGTAATCAGATGTGTTCCTATTAAAGTCTTTTTTCAAGTTTTCAAATCTAGAATCTGTGCCCTTAAGATGTTCTAATTAAAAGAAGGAACATTAGCTCCAAAGAACATTTATTGAGTATTTTGATCCAACTGGACATCAATTCTTTATCATCTCTAAACATACCAGGGGCCTTACTGATCTTTCTAGAGATATTGCAGGTATCCTCCAGCAAAATGGTGCCTTTTGGCTACTTAGCCCACCTTTGCTTCTAAACAATTGACTATAGCCCATAAGAGGAATCGCAATCTTGCCAACATCCTCGTTCCCTCAGCCTTGTCCAAGTCCAGGCTAATAAGTAAACCAAAAGGTCATTTCAGATGTGGCCGGTGCTCAGTATGTCCGAATGTTCTAGTTACAAAAGATTTCTTTGAACACTGCGTGTTACATAACAAGGTTTTTCTGCAAAGGTTTTTGAATTGTGGAACTGCAAATGTTACATATTTCATTATTTGTCCTTGTAATTTATTTATGTTGGTAAGACCAGCAGACCAGTCAAGACCAGAATCATAGAACCTAAAAGTTGTCTGCACAGACGTGTTGAAGATAAACATTTGGTGACCCATTGACTAGAAAGGAATCATTGTGTTTCAGATCTGAAGTTTTTGGTTTTGAAAGCTGTTGAACCTCATTGGAGAGGCAATGACATCAATAAGGTCCTTCTGAAACTGGAGCAGCAATATATTTATGAGCTCTACAGACCCTAGAACCTTATGGTCTGAAACAAGAAATCAACCTTGCCGTTTTCCTCTGATGTTCTGGATTTTTAGTATAGCCCCTTATTGGTACACCATTTTATTCTTATTTTTATTTCTTCCTTTTTTTTTTTTTTCAAAACTTTATTTAAACACCAAGTCAACACAACATCACAAACAGCACAACAGCCCCTGAGCGGGGTGGGTCTCTGATCCCCACATCAGGGGATGCACAACAACAGAAAAGTGGTGTTACATTTTTTACAATAAAGTAGTAGAACATCCTCCTCTTGACCCCCCCTCCCCCCCCCCCCCCCCCCCCCCCCCCCCCCGGAGACATGGTCAACCCCCGTAGGGGGAGCCTCCCCCAGACCAAGCAAACTAGTTGGTA
Organism: Ichthyophis bannanicus; assembly: GCA_033557465.1. Lineage (NCBI taxonomy): Eukaryota > Metazoa > Chordata > Amphibia > Gymnophiona > Ichthyophiidae > Ichthyophis > Ichthyophis bannanicus. The sequence continues at coordinate 439,726,880 of CM066035.1, forward strand.
CCCCCCACATCAACAGCTAAAGCACCCACATCGACAATTCGGCAGGTTCCAGTATCGACCATTGCAAAACTTCAGTACGAATACGGGGGGTCCCCCCAACCGCCCTGAATGTGGGGGATCCCACAACCAGCCCTGGAAAGGTGGAGCCACCTCTTAGGGTTACCCCCTCCCGAGCGCTCCAGTCACTCAGTCAGCATTTTCCAACCTGAATTTTTTGAAGGAAATTCCTGCCATTCCCAGTCAGGACGGCGGGTCCCGTTCTCGCCAGCTAAACGAAGTGTTTTTTTTTTTTTTTTATTTTTTTTGTGTTTTTTTTTTTTTTCCTTTTTTTTTTTTTTTTTTTTTTTTTTTTTATTTTTTCTAAGGGCGTCCATTGGCCACCAAGCAGGCCCTTACGCACCAACCTCTTTCATCCCACACCTTTGGCCTTTGGGGGAAGGTTCATTCCCAGGCAATTCCGAACATTAATCAAATAGGGAATCCCCAAACGACCCTGTTTTGCCCCAACAGGTTTGCATATACGCAGCAAATTAAGTGACAAGTATGGCGAAAGATGATCAACAAATCCACCAACATATTGCAATAAATAGCGCCATCGGTATCGAGCATTTTCCGTGGAAACTGCCATCCTCCCGGTAACCACCCACCCCGTGGCTACGAAAGGCCCCTCACGTTGGGTCGCTATGCGAAAAAAAGTTGTGTAACCCCCCCCCCCCCGTGTCAGGGAGTTTACTGTTTTTTTAAAGTTTGTATTTCCCTCCATCGCACTCCCTCTGCTAAGTGAACCATACCGCGAAGACCCCGAAAGAACAGGTAATCTCCCCCGGGTGGGACCCCGCGGCTGGCAGTTCTGCGGCCCATTTGCGGAGGTTCCACTGGCCGGTACGGCCGGCAAACTGCCCCGAAAGTCCATCTAATCGTACATTTCGCAGACTGAGACGATATATGGACGGCAGAAAAGTCACTCCCCCCCCAGATCAAACAAAAAAAAAATGTAATTATCCTGAGCCCCGAACGATCTCGGGTGGAGCTCGGCCTCCGGAAGGGAAGCCACATTGTAGTAGAAAGTTTGGCCGATAAGAAAACCTCGGGTGCTACCCCAAAGCCAGCACCTATACTCTCGGTTTAAGCGTTGGGAAAAAGGAGTACACCGGCCTTCAGTATCCACCACATGCCCGAACATGGTCGTAATCCCTTTCCGCTACCCCACGCGCCGCAAAAAGTATGCGTGCTCCGTGCCGGGGAAGTTAAAGGGTAACAGTTCCCAACGGATAGCGTTTTTGTTGGAGGGAATTAAATGCCCCAGCTGGAATATTTTCCAACTCTCTCCAGAGTAGCGGTTTTTTTAAGCTGCCGCCAGGTCCTCCGGAACGGGCCACAGTAGTGATACGCTGCCCGGTAATTTTATTAAGACGGATGTTAACAACTAGGTCTTCATGGTGTAGAATGGCTATAACAAAGGAAGTTATCGGCCCGGCCCAGTGCTTCTACTCAACCCGCCGCGGCGTTAATAAAAGTAAAAATCTCAGTACTCCCCCAAATGGGTTGCACTAGTCCCCTAGGTGACGGAGCCCCTGGAAAGGCCCAAATAAGGTGCGTAGGCCCCCAGATCCTGGGCATCACCATTACGCCTGCCTCCCATCCCCCCCTCAACCTTACGTACGGAATTCGGGCTCTCAGACCCGTTCCATTAAGAAACCTGTCAACATGCCTTCAACAAGGGCGTTTACTAAGTTCCCCGTAGGACCCAAATACCGGAAGAGTTTTTGTAGGCCCGTAGAGGTATCTGATGGGGAGCGGACCATTTTTTATCGCTGCTATTCTGGCCCCGATAAGGACAAAGGGAAGGGGTCTCCAAGTGTGGAACTGGCCTCGTAGTTTATGCATAACAACCGCCGTAGGGTTTACCTGGATATGCTGGTTGCCGTTCTAGGCGTCAAAATAATCCCCAGGTAAATAAAGGAGTCTTGCGCCAACCGTAGAGGAAATACGCCCTGCCACGCCGCACGGACATCCCCCGAAACATCCAACGCTTCCGCTTTCTCACGATTAATATTAAAGCCCGCAAACCGACCAAAATACCTGAAAATCCTGCAGGAGCGCCAATCAGCGGGACTCCTGATGAGGAGGTGAGGAGCAGAATGCACCAGGAGATCGTCTGCAAAGGCCAGCCAGGTTTGAAGGGACCTGCCCTACCCATTGCTATACCGGAGATTTCACGCGGGGGATCGAGTCTCCACCCGGACGTTATGAGAGGGTCCCAAAGACGGAGAAACAAAGATGGAAGATGGGTGACAAAGGACAGCCTCGTCTAGTTCCACCCCTCCGGACCCAGTGTGAAAAGGTCTTCCGAAAGAAACCATTACACAATATCGCTGCCCGGGGGTCTGCATATAAAGGACATTTCACCATTTTTACAAAAGGAATCACCCAGGCCATTAGCAGAGGAAGCAGGTCTGTCCAAATACGCCCACACTAACCCTATCAAAAGGCCTTTTCCGCGTCAAAACTTATTAGCTAAGGTCGATTGGGCCGTCGTTAGTGACCATTCACCAATGGACGCCACAATCCGCCGCAGATTACACACGGCATGTCGTTGCCGCACAAAACCGACCTGTGACTCCATGAAACCAACGTGGCCAACGAACCATAGCCAACCGCTCCGCCATGATTTTTCGCTAGCAACTTGTGTGTTCAAAAAATTACAGCAGCGAGAATTGATGGCGCGATTAAGGATGGCTGCACCTGTGCGGGGTCCTTCACGAGGTTTCGGATATTAGTGTAATATAGGCCTGATTACTTACCCCACCGAAAAAAAGCCTTGTGCTGCTCTCTGAGTGTGCACCGCCAAAAGGGTGGGAGGACGAGAGAGAGAGAGATCATTCAATATCTTATAAACCTCCGCCCCCACCCACCCATCGGGGGCCCCTGGTGAACTCTATGAACAACTTGCCTTGGATATAACTGCGTGCACTTCACTCACCGTAATCGGTAAGTCCAGTTGTTCCCTTTGCGCCGACTGTTTGAATTGAGGTGAAGAGTCAGGTCTGCAAAGTAAGTTCGGGCGCTCCTGAGGCGTGAAATTCCGGGCTCAGACGGAATAGAGCTGTTGAACAAAATGATGTCCGTTTTTAAACCACCGCGGCAATTTGAGGGCTAGTCGCTATGTTGAAGCTCTCCACGATCATCCACTCAGAGCCGAGGACCCACAATCGGGGAACCCCGGGGACCCCGCAGGCAACGAGCCAGCATTCTTTCCCAGGTTTGGTCACCCCTGGGTATGCAAACCTATACCGATAGTAGTAAAAAGCGGATTTCTTCGCTCGTTTGGTTGCAATAGTCTCATTCAACCAATACCTGAGTCTCCATGAGCTGTCCCACTATTTGCAGCCGTCGAATGGCGGGCCCCAGACGTCGACGCCAAAGCTGTGACCTCCTTCTCCAAAGTCGTATAATAACGCTCAGACATCAATCTCCTTCTTACGGGCCTGGGAAGCCTATGATGTCGCCTCGTAAAAACACTTAGTGGCTTGTTTCCCAAAAACTAATTCAGGATCATCGGAATTGCAGCCTATTGATCTGATTTCAAATTCCTGCCATCGTTTCTGCGCAAACAAAAGACGCGAGAAAATGACGTTATCAGTATAAAAGTTCTAAGGGGGCCAATCTCCAACAGGCGCGTCCTAGGCCAGCGGAATCCCCCCAATGAAGGGCAAACCACGATTAATGCGTTATCGTGATCGGTAGATTTCCCACGGCACTATCTGCGCGTCCTGAAACAGCATGGCGAACAGTGCCCCCGTCCACCAACAAATAGTCAATGCCGCGCCGAGGGAGCCGTTGTTGGGCTCAGCGACTGATGTTGTGGAAATCCTTTTCCGAAAGGACTATTGCAAACAACCGCCAGGGGTCCACCAAGCCCATGCTCCACGCACAGCTGCTGAAACGTGCTCCGGGTAGACTGTCTTCGACTCTCTGGACCCTGTCCTGCAGTAGTATCCAGATCCACGTCCAGCACCCCATTAAATATCGCCCCCCAATGGAATGCCCGGGGGCCTCCGGCACGCCCAGAAAGTCTCCAATTTAGAGAAGACAACCTAGTATAACTAACGACCAAGAGGGTCCAGAAACATTGGTTTGATCGAAAGATAAAGTTCCCCAGGTGTCACTTAGTTTCCCATTCCAAACACTTACCGTGCAAATAAGCAAGAATCGCCCGAGGGGTCGAGTAGTAGCCGATAAGGGTTTGACAAACCCTCTATAACGGCTTGTGACATCAATATAACAATTCCACCTTTTTTCAATCCCATACCGCCGGCATGGGCTCCATAAAACCTGAACCTACCCATCTCTCTACGGACAATTTACTATTGCTCTGATATCCGACTGGTGAGTCTCTTGGAGCAGAGCGCCTATATCTACTTTATGCCTGGCCAGAGCCTGCAGCACCTTTGAGCGCCTTTATTGGACTCCACCAAGCGGCACACCACATTCCAGGAAATAAGCCTCAATGCACCTGAGCTGGAATTAAAGGTCCCCTGACTAAACAATAGGCACTTCCGGGTAGTCCAGGGAGAAGCCCACCCCCACAGGCCTGGGGCCCCCCCCAACCGCGTGTCAAAAAGGCAAAGGCCTAGGAAAGGCTCCCCCGCAAGGGCGTGACCATGTCTCCCCGTTCCCCACCCCACCCCCCCTCCCCCCTCCCATCCCCCTTGCCACTAAGGGACACCTCATCTGCCAACAAACCACCCTCCGGTAGAACAAACTACTGCGTAGATCACTTAGATGCGACCAGTCCCCGCGCCCCTGTCACAAACAGCTCCAGGCCCAAAAAATGCCCAACCTACTGTGAAGGGGCGCAGATCGAGTCAAGCAACGAAGAAGAACAGGAAGACTGTCCCCCCTCCCCCACCACTAACCCCCATGCTGAATTATTACAGAGCACACATAGAGTATAACCATTATCAAAAAAAGGAGGAGTCACTTCCCTCGGCCACACTATAATCCCTCCGCAACAAACCATTGTTAAGTAGTACATATAAGGCGCAAACTCAACATATATATGATGTTTGTTTGTAATTTATACAGTTATTTATTTATTAAATGTTTCACCTTTTTTTTTTTTTCTTTTTTCTTTTACTTTTTCTTCCGTTCGTTCTTCCCGTTCCTTTTGCTTCTTTTCGGGCTCCTTCCGTACCTTTTTTTCCCCTTGCCTTTCTTCTTTTTCCCTGTCCTTTTCGTCCTTCCTCTTTATCTTCTTTCCTCTCTTCTTTCCCTTCTTCATTCTTTTCTCTTTCTCTTCCCCCTTCCTGATATCAAACAAACAAAGGGGTGACATTCGGCTTCCGCAACATGGCACTTACTTTAAAACCGCTACAGCGGGAAAATCGCCACTGCCGAGCTACACCACAGCCCGAGGATTTTGTATGTCACACCTACCCTTATGGGGTCAAGAGCCGTCTATATAGGTCAGGTAGTGGTTGCTGGTGTCCTGCAATGTACCAAACACCCTCACCAAGTCGATGTAACTTGGGACCGCGTTTACCCCGTTTGCATGCTGACATTACAGGACAGACAGCACCATACCCCCACCCTACTGGCCACCCAGTGCCATGTTGCAGTGCTAGCGTCATTTCGCTAAAAAAAAAAAAAAAAACCACAGTACTGTACTTCATCTACAAGCTTATAACTAGGTACTGAACAGGCATCAACATTATACATCATATATCTGAACGTTTCATGTCTAGCTTTGCAAACCTTTTAAGTAGGGGAAGTCACCCAAGAACAGGTCTTACCAATAATAATTATGTCGTTGTTTTTTTTTTTTTTCTTTCCCTTTTCCTTCCTTCCCCCCTTTTCTCCTTTTTTCTTCTCCTTCCCTTTTTTCCCCCCTTTCCCTTTCCCTTTTAACCCACTACTAAAATCCCCTCTGACTAGGAAAGGAACCAAGGATAGAGAACCCCAACCCACGGCTAGACCGCTAGTACAACACTACTCCCCTCCCCATCGACCGCCCGCCCTCCGCCCGAACGTCCCCGGCCTATCGCTCCACCCCGAAATCCCTCCCCCACCTTCCCGTGTCGCCCACTCATCACTCCCCCCCCCCTCATCCCCCCACTCACACACCCTCTTCCTTCCACACTCACTCTCCTCACTACACGAATAAGCCCCAACTCCACACCACCCCACACCGCTACCACCAAATCACATTCCTACCCGTCTCCTGCATCCTAGACCCAATCCAAAACTCCATAAAGGGGGGATCCACCCCCCTCCTCCCCTGGTCAACTTCAGGGCAATTACTCTGGTACTATCTAAAATACCATAAGGAAATAAGCAACAAAACAGCACACATAATCGTCAACAAATGGGATAACCACTCGCCCAGCACAGAGATGGGGAAGCAGGGCAAAGATCTTAGGCCAAGTCAGGGCCGACTCTCTCAGCGGCCGACGACAAACAGTACCGCCGGGCGCGCTAGTCCGCCTTCACACACATCAGTGAAGCAGCGCGTCCCGGCTTGGGGCATAATAATCGCCAGCTCTGTCCGGCCCAAAACTGCCCCCAATTATCAACGCGTGAACATTGGCGGCCAAAAAATAAAAGGTCCTGGCAGTGTGAATCGTCAAGCGTCCTCTGCATTGTCGGGTTGCAAAAGATAAATGCAGTCAGTCAACCAAATCCAATGTACAGTCAGGGGCTTGAAGTAGAGGGGCTCCCTTCTGCACAATACGCTCCAGTAGAGGGCAGCCTCCTCAGCCGAGGTTGAACACCCGATGCGCTCCCCCGTAAACAAACGTGTAGACGGGGGCAGGATACTGCACGGAAAATTTGATTGTAGCAGCGATCAATTTAGTACAGAGAGGGGCATATGCTCTACGCTTCTGGCTGAGAGAAGCAGAATAGTCCTGGGCAATCCTGAGTGTAAAATTATCACAAGTGAGACTGCTCCGTTGGCGTGCCACACGGGAGAACAGGCATCCTTCTGCGGATATTGAAGAAAAACTTCGCCAAAAACTATCCTCGGCCGGGAGTCCCGGGCTTGTCTTACTCCCCACGCGGGTGGACTCGCTCAAGCATCAGGTCGCCGCTCTCCAAAACTCCCCTCAAATAGTAGGGGGGAGCAAGTTCTCCACATACTGCTTCAAGATCCCTTATCCACAATCGTTTCGGGGATACCGAGCAGTCGCAAATTATTCCTCCTCGATCTATTTTCGAGGTCGTCGATCTTGGCTGACTGTGCCTGCACTTGGCCTTCAACGCTGTCAGCTCCTGTGAAAGCAGTCTCAAGCGGAGTCCTCCGCTCTCCCACAATACGCTCCTCGGGCCTCCTGGATGCGACCCCCCAAAGCCCCCGTTGATGTCTGCAGGGCATCCATTTTTTTCATGGGAGGGCGGCAAATTGCGTTGAAAGCGCGCCTCTGCTACGCCGCCGCTGCAGACCTCCTCCAAGAAGGCCGGGGGATGAGGGGGACGCGGCATGGCATAGCGTTGTTATTCAGCCATTTTGGCTGCGGAGGCCACCCTCTCCTTCTCCCGCCTCGTCGTTTTAGTGGAAAGCCGCCATCCAAATCGTGTCAGGAACCTCCGCTTCCCAGACCAAATATAGCAAAGGAAGGCTGCCCAGACAATCAGCCCGTAGGGACTCAAACAATGCTCAGAAATCTGCCGGTTAGGGGTGCGGGGGACCGGAGCACATGCAGCACACGTCTGCTGTCCTCACCGCATCACGTGATCTCTCTAAAATAAATTAATAGTGCATGTTCCTGGAGGAACTGTGCACACCCAAAACTGGGTTGTGAGCACACACACCAAGTGGGTATGTCAGTGATTGGGCCCCAGAAAAGGAAACTCATAGATATCACTTGAGAGAAATACTGTATAGCACTATGGGGGAACCTAGCCATGCCATGGTCACTGCTCAGTCAGGGTGAGAGTGACCTCTCAGCATGACATGCTGTGGCAACCCTGTCTGTGCAGGTGGTGGTTGGGCACTACAAGGTCCCAGCCATTGCCCTATGCCCTGTGCAGATGCATCCTGCCAGGCTGCCCTGTCTGGGGCCATACCCCACAGTACCCTTGTTCCTCATTATGCACATTGGCAGGCTAACACTGGAAACCAGTGCAAGGCATTGTGGGATCAGTAAGGTGTAGGCAGCCACAAAACACTGGATAGACATACACACACTCCCCACACCTATTTCAGCATTTTGCAAAGATAGATAGAGGTGGTTGGCAGCCCTGGCTGGCACACCAGTCCTGGGCACAATACAGGCATTGCTATGGTACTCAATGCTGTTTAGGGTTCAGTCCCTGGGGTGGTAAACACTGTCCGAAACAAACATTGAAACACACTCCACAGATATCAGAAAAGGTTGCTATGATGGAATCTCTCTGTCAAACAAATTGTGTGTAATGTAGGATTTTTTATCTGGACATAATCATAGCAACCTTTTGATATATATGTGGAACGTGTTGCCAAGTTTAAAAATGGCATTGCTAAGGTATGCAGGTGCTAGTATTGGGAGATGCTGCTCCGCACAGGGCCCAACAGCTTGACTCTCCATGAGCCATTAGATAGTGGAGCCTGTGGGTGTAGGTGTTTGTGCCCCCTGTTGGCCGCTGCTCCAGGGCAGAGGTTCCCAACTCCGGTCCTGGTGGGCCAAACACAGTTTGGGTTTCCATGCTGTCCCTCATGAATATGCATGATACATTTGCATACAATGGGGGCGGTGCATACAACTGCATCACAGGCATATTTATTAGGGGACAGCATGAAACCTGAATGGTGTTTGACCCTCCAGGACTGCAGTTGGGAAATTCTGCTCTAGGGATTGCACATATTATGGTGTATGGCATTTATGGCGTGTTTAATTTATCTGCAATAAAAGGTTCCATCTTTGTTACCATGGTTTAGTACTGGGTAAAACCTGAAGGGACATGGTCTGCAGGAGCCACCGTTGGGACTTGAAAACCTGTGACCTTTTTGCTCTTGAATATACTGGCTGTGTGTACTGCACCAAACTGTTGTCACAGAGGACAGGTTGTTCTCTGAGGATACCATGACTTGTTGTCAGACAGACCTTGTCTGTTGCAGTGCACGGCACCCACCTAAACAGGGCTTGGACTTGGTCTGCTGTGGGCAGATGTCACTGCCCCTCCAACACCAGCATCCCATCTGCCACCATGCTGACATGCATTTGTGCTGGTGGTGCGCAGTCCCAGGCCATCCAGTGTTCTGGTAGGCGGCTGCCTATGGTGCGTGATATGGGGTAGGGGTGCCTGCGCTAGGACATCACGCTTCCCCCAGGCACTGTCTACCAATGTTAGGTGCCCTAGAGGGTACTTGCTGGGCACTGTCCCCTGGGACACTGTGGGACACACACTCATGGACATGTTTACCCTTGGTCAGTTGCTGTCCTTGCCTGGTTTTCACATTTATACATTCCTATTGTGTCAACCTAGGCATCTGCCTAGTCCACCATGTGCCCCAGCTGGCCCACTGCATGTGCACCTGCAGCCCCTTGTACCCCATTACCCCATCACCATAGTGCCCTTTCCTACGTGGTCACTCTGCTGTTGTTGCACATGTGAAAAGCCACATAAGCAAGCTGTCCAATATACAACCACAGAAAAACCCTCATCAACACACTATCAGTGTTGGAGCATTCACTTTGTGGGGGGAATCAGAATTGACCCTTCCAAAAGTGGCATCTTCCTTTTTATTCTTTATGGGTAGTGTGATTACCGTTTATCAATATTTTTGCTATTGGCCAGCTCAGTGTTTTGTATTTATATTTTGGTTCTGCTCATTATCTTTCTGGTTTTTGCATGTTTTGTTATTGCACATGTATCACTACTATCACTTATCTGGGTCTCCCTCCCTTTGCTGTACATTGCCGACTGAACTGGTTTCTCTCTCTTGCAAATGCGCCTCTAATGCAAGGTTTTCAGTGACGTTAATTTTCAGACCCTGATTTCACAGCGGCTAGTGTGCCTGGGGCCTCTCCCCGCCCACTCTCTGCCCATTGACCCCTTATTTCCACCCTCTGGGGAGCCTTACTCCACCCTCTGTGCACCTTAACGCCGCCCGGAGATGTTATTGCGCGATACGTGACGTTTATCGCACGGGTATGTGCCATTATCGCACGATAATATAACTTATTACGCGATAAACGTCGCCGTTGCGATGTTAGCGCTGTTAGTAAACATACCCCTAGACTGTAAGCCTGCTGAGGGCTGGAAAATACCTAAATGTAATTTGCCTTGAGCTACTACAGGAACGGCATGAGCTAAACTATATGTAGATAACAAAAATTAGATGATAGGAGCGAAATAGTCAGGAAGGACTTGGGAGATTCACACTGTTAGTGCCGCATGAATATCTGTTGATGCCACCGCTAGGCACCCTGATGCTAACCAGTGTCGGGGGCATTACATGGGCGACACACGGGGATAACCACTCATTGGTGATATTCAGTTACTGCCTGGTTATCCCTCGGTGGCGAAAGTCAGGCACAGTAAAGTATGGCCTAACTTTCGCTGCCGAAGCTAACCAGGCAGCAGCATGAATATTACTGCTGCCTGGTTAACTTTCTGCTGTTGCTGGCCGACCCGAATGTTCGGTGCCAGTGGCGGAATGGCCCAGCATTGAATGTTTGGGCTTAGCGTTCATCAGTGATGGCTAGCTGCTATAATCACGCTAGCCACTGCCACTGAATATTGGGCCCATAACTTTTGAGTTCCTAAATTAAGAAGAATTTTACCCACTGCAGTTAGCATTTTTAAAACACCAGCTATGGTGGTTTAAATAAAAATCAAATCTTCAGCACCCACTATCAGGATAGATGCCGCCACTGAATGAAGATATACTATGGTAAACAATGGGCAGTTATCTGCATAGCAGTGATGCTCAGTCCACTACCCTTTTTGATTAACTGGGAGTATGGACTTACAGATCACCACTTCCGGATCACTGCTGGGACCGCCCAAAACTCTGCCCACCATCCACCTCAGCATTAAAAGATAGTGTCTGGGTGGTCAGGATGATTTTCAGTGGTACAATCTAGATAGTGCCATGGAGAATTGTCAGATAAATCCGCGCCAGCATCACTTATCCAAACGGCAGGTGCTACCATCCGGATAAGAAAAATCAGTTTTTACAATTCTGCGTTCACCTGCATCCCAGCACTGAAAAATGTTGATGTTTTACCTCATGTGATATGGGAATTCAAGGCTTGGCTGCTCAATGATGAAATTCAAGCTTTAGGCACATTTGTTAAGCTAGCAAAGACATCTACTGCCTTTGCTTGTCTGCCTATCAGTCTGTTCATTTGTATCCATATTTATGAGATATGTTCCAGTCATTCACATGGACAGACACAGGGATTTCTTGCTCCTCCCACCTCAGAGTGGAGGCTGAGGAAATGTCAAGTAAGGGACAATGAAGTTTTGTTTTTCAATTTTAGATTTACTACTTGCCTTTTCCAAATCTAAGGGGTATGTTTACTAAAGGGCGCTATTTGCACTGCTGTCACATTATCGCACGATAAGGCGCCTTATCGTGCGATAATGGCGCTTTACCGGACGATAAGGTGCCTTAGCGTGCGTTAACGCGCGCAGCAGCGCAAACGAGCGCTGAAGGCGGAGAAAGGCTCCCGGAGGGCGGAGGAAGGCTCCCCAGGGGCGGAGAGAGAGGGTCAATGGGCGGAGAGTGGGAGGGGAGAGGCTCCCTGCACACTAATGCTGTGAAATCAGAGGCTGAAAACTAACGCCAGTGAAAACCTGGCGTTAGAGCTGATTTAAAGGGAAAGAAACCATTTCCGTCAGCCATGTACAGCAAAACCAGGGAAACCTACACAAAAGTGATGTGTGATACATGTGCACGGAACAAAAGGGCAAATAAACAGTGAAAATGAACAGAAGAAAATGTAAAAAAAAAAATAACCAAGCTGGGCAATAGTGATATCAATGGGAAACATCAAAAAACACTCGCAAGAAAGCTCCAAAAAAAAGATATGAATTTTGGAAGGGTCTATGCTCCGTAACCATACAAGGTGAATGAGCCCACAGTGAAATTGCACTGAGCAGGGTTTTCCTCTCCATTGGACAGGTTTCCTATGGCATGCACATGTTCCACAACAGCAGGGCGGGCATGTCGGAACGGGCAACTGGACAGATGCTGGAAAAGGCGACACAGAGGGCTGCAGGCGGCACATGCTGTGGTGCAGCTGGGCCACAGTGCGGACTAGGGTGATGCTTAGCTGGCCCATAGGAATGCTGAAACAGTAGAGCAGCCAGACAGCAAACTGCTGAGGGCCCAACATGGGTACGAGTGTGTTTCCCACAGTGTCACAGGGGATAGTACTCAGCAGGTACCCCCAATGGCACAGAACAGTGGCAGGCGGTGTTGGGGAGAAGAGTGGACAGCTATGCAGGCACCCCTACCCCAGAACCCGCACCATAGGCAGCCGCCTACCCACACAATGGATGGCCTGAGACTGAGCACCACCAGCACCACCAGCAGAAGGGCATGTCAGCATTGTGGCAGAGGGGTACTGGTGGTGGAGGGGGCAGTGGCAGCTGCCGAGAGCAGACCATGGCCTAGCCCTGTTTAGGTGGGTGCCGTGCGCTGCAACAGACATGCTCTGTCTGACAAAAACAGTCATGGTATCTCCAGGGAATGCACAGTCTCTGTGGCAACAAAGTGGTGCAGTGAGCACAGCCCATGTGCTCAGGAGCAGAAGGTCACAGGTTCAAGTCCCAGCTGTGGTTCCTGCCAACCCAGTCCCCACATTTCACCCACTACTAAAAACGTGCTAATACAGACAGAACCTTTATTGCAGATAACAGAAACATGCCCAGTACGCCTACATTTTACCCTACAGAGCACAGACACCATAAACATGCACATTACCTAGAGCAGAGTCTCCCAAATGCAGTCCTGGAGGGCCAAATACCATTCAGGTTCCATGCTGCCTCTAATAAACACGGCTGTGCTGCCAACAGGGGCAGAAACACCCTCACCCACAGGCTCCATTATCCAAAGCCTCCTGGAGAGGCAGGATGTTGGGCCCTGCGTGCATCTCCCAATACTAGCACTTGCATACCTTAGCAATGCCACCCTAAACCTGGGAATACGGTAAACACACTATCAAAAGGTTGCTATGATTACTGGCAGATAGCAATTCCTAAGTTAAGCATAATTTGCTGATTGAGCTGCCTCATAGCAACCTTTCTGATGTCTGTGGAGTGTGTTTCCATTCTGGTGTCTGACAGTGTGTACCACCCCGGGGAGTGACCCCAACAGTATTGCGTACCATAAGCCATGCCTGCACTGTGCCCAGGTCTGGTGCGGTGGCCAGGGCTGCCAAGAGCCTCTATATTTGCACAATGCTGGCATAGGTGTGGGAGCGTGTGTTTGTCTATCCAGTGTGTAGTATCTGGCAACACCTTCCTCAGCCAACACTGTTACCAGTGTAAGCCTGCCAATGTGCATAATGAGGAGCAAGGTACCATGGGTATAGCCCAGACAGGGTGGCCTGGCCAGGATGCATTTGCACAGGGCATAGGGCAATGGCTCGGACATTGTAGTGCCTGACAACCACCTGCACGAACAGGGTGGCCACAGCATGTCCTGCTGGGAGGTCACTCTCACCCTGACTGTGCAGTGACGATGGCATGGTTAGGTTCCCCCATAGTGCTGTATAGTATTTCTTTCATGTGATATTTATAGGTTTCCTTTTGGGGCCCAATCACTGACTTATCTGCTTGGTGTGTATGCTGACATCCCAGTTCTGGGTACATGCATCTCCTCCAGGAACATGCACTATGGACTAGCTAGCAGACTGTCTGCAGTTGGTATGTGTCTGGCTGGAACACCTTGCAGGGTGCAGTGGCTGGAGGCTTGCTGCTGGAGAATGTCAGATAGTGGTGTGGGGCAACTGGGCATTTCCAGGCCTACTGTCTGCCTTGTCTTATGGATGTGTACAGATCTGCATTGCCTGCTCTGTAGGGTGTCTATTCCCCAGTAGAACTGGGGTTGATGGTCCCCTCTACTGCCACCATTGCAGGGAGGTAGAATGTGGATCTGTTGGTGGGAGATCCTATTTCCCACCCTAAGCCACAGAGGGTGGGTTGGGTGGTGGTGTACATAATCTGCCTATGGGTCCAAACACCACTCCTTTCCTTCCTTCACCTACATCATGTGACCATGGCACCAACACAGGGTATGCACTATTCTGGGTGCCTCATAGCCCATAAGGGCTAGACATAGTTGAGAAATACAGATGTATCCTAGGTGTGTCTGCAGGAACTACCTATCACACACACTAGCACTGATGGGGACCTGCAACATGGTCTGTTTCAGATATGAAAGGTGCTATGGACCTGGTGCTGGGAGCACCACCTGACCCACAGGGTGAGAACAGTACCCGCACAATGTGAAGGTCTGTAGCTACTCTGTGCAGTAACACACACGGTCAGTACCCCCTACCAGGCTGAGGTGCTGTGGGGGTGCACACGGTCAGTTCCCCCTACCAGGCCGAGGTGCTATGAGGGTGCATACCCCATCTTGTGCTCATCTGTAGACTGCTGATTTGCATGTGCAGTGCATCATGGGTACAGGTGGGTTAACCCTATCCTGGTAACCACAGCAGACAGTTTTGTGTGGTGACGTGCAGTCCTTCTGTAGCCAGCTAGGGCTTTGCTAGTAGCTATAGTGCTGTAGCCCACTGGTAACTGCACTCCCTATGGAGCCAGAGACCATGGGTTTGATCCCACAGTAGGGTTATTTGATAGGGCTGTCTGAGGCATTTTCTTTTTTAATGTAAATTAGTGCTGCCAGCAAAACCACCCTCACAGTGCTGTAGCCTTAAGGTGCCTCATAAGGCGCCCTCTAAAGCGCTCTATAAGGCGCCCTATAAAGCGCCCTATAAGGAACATTATAAGGTGCCTTGACGGACAGTGCACTTTATAATGTGCCCTCTGGAGTGCCTTATAGGGCGCCTTATGCGGCACCTTAGGTTAAAGCACTGTGAGGGTGTGTTTGCTGGCAACACTAATTTAAATTAAATTAAAAAAGAAAATGCCTCAGACTGCCCTCTCAAATAACCCCACTGTGGGATCAAACCCATGACCTCTGGCTCCATAGGCAGCAAAGTTACCAGCAAGCTACAGCTCTATAACTACTAACCAGCCACTGGCTGGCTACAGAAGGACTGCAGGTCACCACACAAACTGATTTAATGTAAAGGGTAATGCCTCAGACAGCCTTACTCATCAGGCCCACTGGGGGATCAAACTCATGACTCTTGTTTTATTAGTCAATGTATTAACCATTGTGCTATACCTCTGTTGCTGTATTTGTAGGTCAGCGCACCTAATTAAGGCTAACACGCATTAACGTGCCACGGCTCCCTCTATCGCATGAAAATGTACCTTATCACACGATAACCCTAAATGCTACCTTAAGACAGGACTGCCTACTACCTTATATGGCATCCTGCACACTAACGCCGACTGCACGTTAAGACTGCTTAGTAAACATACCCCTAAGTTCATATTCAGATTCATGAGTTATTTCCCTGCCCAAATTAGTTTACTGTCTAGTTGTATGCAGAGATTCCAAGGGTGAACCATCCTAAAGAGTGAGATTTACCACCCCAGAGAGTGAAACTGAAGTCCAAAGAGTGAGATTTTTTCTGCCGGTGCATCCAGGGTATAAATCAAGAAAGAATTAAATGTAGCATTGCTCTAACAATAAAACAAACAGCATATAATGATATGTGTTTTTCTATGGGGCCTCTGAAAGGATACAGAGGGGAGGCAATTTGCTAAAAATATGTGCACTGGAACGCACTGCAGGGGAAGGTGAGATCAGGCCTTTTCCCACTAGCTATGGCACTTGGTTTGTCTCAGTTTAGGCTTGTCTCTCATGAAAGATGTGACCAGGATCAGTGCACTAGCACTGAGGCTCCAATGGTGGGGATAAGGGGCTCAATGAGTATGACAATGAGAGCCTTCTAATGAATGAGACGGCATCGCTGTGTAGGTGAAGCACTGGAGAGTGAAGTGACTTGCCCAAGGTGACAAATAAGTCCAAATCTATGCATATGCAACACAGGCAGTTACTAGTGCACTATTTTTGAAGCACCAAATATCATACTATAGAGGAGCCTTCCCCTGTTTAGTTTAGAGCCAGGTGCATGTGCTGCTTCAAAAGAACGCCACTGTGTCATTATGGTCTTCCTCTGCTCCTCTTCCAGCTCTCCAATCTTCAGGATCTCAAACACATCCACTCCCCCCCCCCCCCACCACTCTCTGGGATCTGCTGTCTCATCTTGTCTATGGGTGCCAAAATCTTAAATCCAGCCCTAGTGACAAAGAGTATCACTGGGAAAAGAGGGATACAAATCTTGAATATGATGCTTTAAACCCATTTCTCTCAGCATTAAGCTACTCCTCCAGTAGCAAAGGGGAGAGAGTCACATAGGGAGTCAGGAGTCATTGGTGTTGACCCCTTTTTACCCAGAACATCCATTGCAGTGATAGTGTGAGTGAGCCAGACAGTATTATTGTTTATATGTGTGTGCATATGTGTGAAAAGTGAACATGCTTAAATTGTGTAGACAATTCTGCAACTTTTTTTTGCTCACTACATTTCCCAAGACAGTGCTTTGGAATGAGGCCTAATTCACTTCAGTCAGACAAACACAAAGATATTAGAAGGTCAGAGATATACATGTTCCTAATCTGCAAAAATCAAATATTTTTAGCTATAGAATGAATCAATCAAATGTTTTTATTAACTATATTTTCATAAGCTTAGAATGAGAGAATTCATTTCAACTGGACAAAAAACGATAGAGGAGATAGACTTAAGGATGGGTAAAGGGATTTAAGCATGGACAAAATTATAGAGAGAGATTCGAGAAGATTAGATAGTTAAGAAAATAGAATCCTGCACATTGACAGGAAAACAAGAAAGCACATAATTGTTAGAAAATACAGTGCATAGTAATTCAGCAGTCTTTTGACAATTTAATTAAATGTTCTCTTTGTCACAATAGGACATTGGAGTGTTATGAAATCTAATAAATATAGGTCATTATAGAAGCCTTGCATGGCAATTCTATGTTTATATGCCATCTAGGTGTAGACGCTGATTTTGCAATCAACATACATATGGAAGTTACATTGATGCATTCATTTAGATGTCCATGGCATGTTGGAGGTGTGCTAGGGGTTGTCCTGATGACTAAATGTGAAGGTCGTGTTTCACAAAGCTCATGCCTAGAGTAGTATTTTTGAATTCTAGCATTTGAACCTGTTATAAATCACACAAAAATGCCAAAAGTTGGGGTGGAGCCAGCAGTGCACCAAGATGGCAGCATAATCTCTTGCTCCAGCAGCCTACAAGAAGAATCCTGCCCTTTCATTCTCTCTCCCCTTGATATCAGTTTACTTCTTGGGTTACCTTAAGATATTATAATGACCATACTTAACCAACTAAATTAGATTACGCTGCTACAACCTCGGGCTAGCTTCTAAGAAACCGGACCTGACCTCACCAGCCAAGATGGCGGTGCTGAAAGAATCAGAAGAGGGCCTTCAAGAAATTTTACAAGGGGTCGTCAGATCAGTGAAAGCCCTTGTCTCGACGAATGGGGAATCGCTAGCATTGCTACAAAATGCTTTTGCAGAGGTTAAGACTCAGCTAGCCTTACTAATGCTCTGACTGGATGAATTGGATGGGAAACTGCAAATCCATGAAGATGAACTTGCAAAACTTTACCACCACCAAAAGAAAGCTCTCACAGAACATCAGCTGGAAGATATGAATAATCAGTCTCGACACAATAAAAGCAGACTGTTGGGGATCCCAGAGGGTGCTGAAGGCACAAATATGTTTTCATATCTAGAGCAACTCATACCTGACTTATTACAACTGGATCTCCGCTATTTCTTTGAATTGGAAAGAGTGCACAGAACACCATTGAGGCAATCATCATCACAAAAATATCCACTATCCATAGTGATGAAGGTACCATAAGAGCTTCCAAACAGGCACATTCTCTTACTTGCTGTCCCGGACTATCAATATGCCACTGAGCTAGAACATCCCCGAGTTCTCTCAGTATTCTAGGGTGTATCCCATCTTGTCCCATCGCTTTGTTTTCTTTAAGTTTAGCTAGTTTCTCACAAACACTGTCTTCTGAAAATAGTTCAAGATGCCCCTTGTTGCTGTACCTGTTTGTGGGCATTTTCTGAGGTCATGCTCCTGGTTCTTCTTCTGTGAACACAGAACAGAAATATTTGTTAAGCAATTCTGCCTTTATCCTCATCAGCTTCTACATATTCCTCCCCTGCACCATTGAGTCTGACAATACCACTTTTTCCTTTCCTCTTCTTACTAACATATCTGAAAAATATCTTATCCCCCCATTTTATTGCATTGGCTATGTCCTCTTCTTTTTGAATCTTTGCTTCCCTGACTACTTTGCTAGCTTCTCTAAGTTTTTCCAAATATAGATGCCTGTCTTCCTCTCTCTCCGTGATCTCTTGTATATCATGAAGACCTTCCTCTTTTTCTTCACCTTTTCAGCTACTTCTTTTGAAAACCATAGTGGTCTTCTTTTCCTTTTATCTTTAATTTACCATTTTAACAAAAAGGTTGGTTGCTCTTATAATATCCCCTTTCAGAAAGGAAAGATGGTACAACTTAAAATCAGGGAAATGGGACCCCCCTGCATTTTGGGAAGTTTGAGTTTCCATAGAGCAATACGTGGGGTTTTGTTCTTCCATAAGATGTTCAGTAAAAGCTTCTCTAACTTTCTATAAAACGAGTCAGGATATAACACAGAAAGCATTCCAAGAATAGCTGATCTTAGCCATCAGCATAATTTTAATAGTTTTTAGCCACCCACACCATGAAAGGAAAACATTTCAGGAGTTTGACACATTCTGAGGCATTCTTCTCCAAAGTGGATTGGAGAGAGCTGCAATATTTCACTCCCAGATATTTAAAGGTGCCATCCATCCACTAAAATGGGAAATCCTGAAGATCAGATTGAGAGACTTTGTTGTTAAAAGGAATGGCCATTGACTTACTCCAGTTAATTCTGTAGCCAGATAGTTGGAAGTACCCGTCTATAGTGCAGAGAACTGCTGATATGGAAGAAGGCTCTGCAAACAGTATTAAATCATCGGCATATGCCGAACGCTTTACCTGGTGATTCACAATACAGAATCCAACAATGTCAGAGGAGTGACGTAGCATTAAAGAAAGAGTTTCTAAGGCTAAACTAAAAAAGAAGTGGGGACAGGGGACATCCCTGGTGGGTGCCATGCCCTAGAATAAAGAAGCGTGAGAGAGTGGAGTTGGCACAAATATGTCCGCTCAGGCAAACATACATAGCATGGATGTATTGCCCAGTCCAAACCATTGAAGGGCCAGAAATAAAAAAGACCACTCCTATTTATTGAATGGCTTTTTGGCATTCAGTGAGAGTCCCATAAGAGAGGTCTGAGATTTCTCCGCCAAGGCTAGTATATGGCATAACAGATGGTCATTATCAGACATAGCATGCCTAGCTAAGAAACCACACTGGTCACTATGGATCAGCTGAGGAATGATAATACTCAATCGGGTATCTGCATTTAATAGAGAGATAGTTCTTGACCTTTTGTGGGTCCCTGCCTGGTATTTCATGCATGACAATGACCACCTCAGCAAATGAGGATCATGAGGGAAGGAGTTGGAAGTATGTGACCAAGTGTGAGGCCAGCTCTACTTTAAAACATCAACAGAATTCCGATGGTAGCTCATCTGGGCCAGAGACCTTTCCGGTGGCAAGCTACAACATAGACTCTGTTACTTCATCTATTTGAATATCCTTGTCTAGAGCTACTTCACTTACTTCTCATCTGGTTGTCCTTGGTGACTTCAATGCCCACCTTTCTTCCCCAACCCGTCCTCGCGATAAGGCCCTCAGTTTACTTTTTTCAGACCTTGACCTCCTCCAACATGTGCATTGTCCCACTCATTCCTCTGGCTCCACACTAGACCTTATTCTTACGTTCTCCTCCTCCCCCTATGTTCCCTCTGCTATCTCTTCTGCCTCTCTTCCCTGGTCCGATCATTACTGTCTGTTCTTTTCCTTCACCCTCCCCCCTGTGCAAACTCTTGCTTCAACTGTTTCAACCTCAGTTAAGGTTCTCAAGCGCCGACTTACCCCCCTTACTTTGCAGGCCTTCCCTCCTGCTGACTCTCTCTTTTCCTCCGAGTTCTTTTCTCTCCCTGTCAGCCATCAAGCTGATTCTTGGTCTTCTGTTCTTTCTAGCACTCTTGACACGCTTGCACCACTTCGCCCCGCTTCCTGTTGTTCCCCGTCTCATCACCCCTGGTACCACTCCGGTCTCTATCTTCAGCGCGCCCATCTTCGGCGTGCAGAGCGTTACTGGCGTAAACATCCCTCCCCTGCCGCCCTGACTTCTTTCCGCTGCGTACATCGTTCATACCGCGCTATGATTACTGCAGCAAAGAAGGCTTATTTCTCAGATCTCATCACTGCTTCTTCTAATTCTTCTCGCTGCCTATATCAGGTCCTTCACTTCTTGTCCTCTTCATCAACCTGCTCTTCTTCATCAGTGCTCCCTCCCACTGCCCCTAGTCCGACGGCCCTTGCTTCCTTCTTCGTACATAAAATTCAGTCCCTTCGTTCCTCCTTCCCCCTATGCCCCCTCCCCTCTCCCCTCCTCCTTCCCTTTCCACTTACTCTTCTGTTCCTTCCCCCCCTCCCTCCAATGTTTTTTCTCATACCTGGTGTTCCTTCAGTCCTGTCTCTTCCACTGAGCTCTTTCAGGTGATCTCTTCTTCTCATAAAACCACTTGCCTACTTGACCCTCTCCCGTCCTCTTGGCTTCTTGATCCCTCTCTTCACCTCCTCCCATATATCCTTGCTATGGTCAACACTAGTCTTTCCTCCGGTAGTTTTCCCCACCTCCTGGAAGCACACGCCATAGTCCGCCCTCTCCTGAAAAAGCCCTCTCTTGACCCCAGCTTACCTGCCAACTGGCGTCCCGTCTCAAACCTCCCCTTCCTCTCTAAGGTCCTTGAAAAACTAGTCTTCGCACAGCTTTCGGCGCACCTCTATTCTACTCTTTACCTTGACCCTCGCCAATCCGGTTTTAGACCTGGCCACAGCACCGAGACTGTCCTTCTTGCCCTTCTCAGCGACCTTCACCGTTCCCACGACCGTGGTGACTTGTCTATTGCCATTTCCCTAGATCTCTCTGCTGCTTTCGATGTTATTGATCACCGCACCCTTCTCACTCGTTTGTACGATTCTGGTATCCACGGCACTGTATTACACTGGTTTCATTCTTTTCTCTCCCATCGTTCTTTCTCAGTTCACTCTGGCGCTTCTACCTCTGCCCCCTCCCCTTTACACTGTGGTGTTCCACAAGGTTCCATCCTTGCCCCTCTACTTTTCAATATTTTCCTTGCTCCCCTAGCCCTTCTCATCCAGCAATCCGGTGTTTCTTTCTACTTTTATGCAGATGATATCCTCCTTGTCCATCATACTAGTTCTGCTTTCCCTGACCTTTCTGCGCTCAATACTTGTCTGTCTACTGTCGCCTCTTGGTTTTCTGAAAATTTTCTTTGTGTTAACCCTTCTAAATCCTCTGCCATTTGGTTCTCTTTCTCCACTCCTCCGCCCAGCTTAGCCCCTGTGATGTCCTCCCTTCCTATTCCCGTTGTCTCCTCCCTCCGTTATCTGGGTGTTACCTTAGACTCCTCCCTCTCCTTTCATCCCCACATTTCCTCCCTTGTCCGTACTTGTCACTTCTACCTGCACCGTATTCGCTCTCTTCGGCCTTTTCTTTCCTCTCAATCCCTCACCACTCTAGTTCTTTCCCTTGTAACTTCTCGTCTGGATTACTGTAATTCCATCCTTGCTGGCCTCCCATCCTGTCAACTCCGTCGTCTTCAGCTCCTTCAAAACACTGCTGCTCGCTTACTCACCTTTTCCTCTCCTTCTGATCATATTACCCCCTGTCTCTCCTCTCTTCATTGGCTCCCCATTAAATTCCGGCTTATCTATAAGTATTTCATCATCACTCACAGGGTTCTCTATACCAGCACTCCTCAGTACCTCTCCGATCTTATCTTTCATCAGCTTGCCCCCTGTCTCCTCCGTTCATCTCATACCAATCGTCTTTTCCTTCCTTCTCCATCCCAGGCTCACCTTGAACTTACCCGCCATTCTGCTTTCTTCTTCTTAGCCCCCGCCCTCTGGAATTCCCTTCCTCACACCCTCCGTACTGAGCCCTCTTTTCCTCATTTCAAAGCTCTCCTCAAGACTCATCTTTTTTCTCAAGCATTTGACCTTCCAGCTTCTCCCTGAAACGCAACCATCATGCCGAATCCTGACCATCATGTCACATTCGACTGCCACGCCCTGCCCTCCCTCCCCCCCTGTGTTTCTTTGTCTAGCCCTGTAGCCTCTGTCCTTTTTTTTCTTCTCTCTATCACTCACTAGCTCTTTCCTATTATCAAATGGCGTTCTTTTCTCTTTTTTTTTTTTTCTGCGGCTGCCTTTTATTGTACACCGTCTTGATATTTCGGTCTTGGGCGGTATATCAAGCCTGAATATAAATAAATACTGCTTGGGTGGCACTGAAGGTGAGTTGCAGGGTAGTCTCAAATAAGTTATTTAACTAGTCATTATTTTCTTGTACGTCTGAATGGTAAAGGGTACTATAAAAATGATGAAAACAATCTAGTATATCCATGTCTGTTGTTAGAAGACTGTATTGCTCATCTTTAAGCAAGGCAATGCATGCAGCCTCCTTTTGAAACTTCAACATGTTAGTTCTATGCCACTGTCTCAAATTTCTCTCCTCTCAAGCCCTCCTTGATTCACTTCATTCTCATTTTTGTCTATTTCATTCTACTGAAACGGCTCTTGCCAAAGTCTCCAGTGATCTGTTCCTCACTAACTCCAAAGGCCTTTATTCAGTTCTCATTCTTCTTGATCTTTCTGCTGCTTTTGATACTGTTGACCACCTCAACCTCCTTGACACTTTATCCTCTCTTGGTTTTAGAGGACCTGTACTGTCTTGGTTCTCTCTTATCTCTCCTATTGCTCTTTCAATTTTTGTTCTAGAGGTTCCTCATCTTCTGCCATCCCTCTCTTAGTTGGTGTACCTCAAGGGTATGTTCTGGGCCCTCTTCTCTTCTCTCTCTATACCCAGTCCCTTGGTGTCCTCATCTCTTCCCATGGATTTCAGTATCATTTTTATGCTGATGACTTTCAAATCTATCTATCTATAACTGACATCTCTCCTTCGATTCAAACTCGTATCTCTACTTGCTTATCTGACATTGCATTCTGGATGTTTCACCACCCCCTAAAATTGAATATGGCTAAAAGTGAATTTCTTATCTTTCCCCTAAACCCTCCTCCTACCTTCCTTCTTTCTCTATCACTGTTCACAACACTCTTCTTCCTGCTTCCTCGGCCTGCAACCTTGGGGTCATCTTTGACTCCTCCCTTTCCTTCTCCACATATATTCAACATATAGCTAAACCTGTCGTTTCTTTCTCTACAAAATTAAGAAAATTAATCCCTTCCTTTCTAAACACCCTACTAAGTCTCTGGTTCACTCTTTGGTCACCTCCCTTCTTGACTATTGCAACCTCCTCCTTGCTGATCTCCCTCAGTGTCATCTCTCTACTCTTCAATCTATCCAGAACTCTGTGCATGGCTAATCTTCCACCAGCCCCGATGCACTCATATAACCTCTCTTCTAAAATCACTTCATTGGCTCCTCTTCCATTTCCGTATCCAATTTAAACATCCCCTTCTAATATATCAATACATTCACTTTACTGCCCCTCATTACCTTTCCTCTCTTCTCTCTCCCTATACCCCTCCTCGTGAACTCCACATCTCCTCTGGCTTTCTTCTCTGTATGTCTTTTTCTTCTTCTGCAAAATCCAGGCTTCAATCTTTTCACCTTGCTGCTCCTTATGCATGGAAGAAACTTCCTCTATCTTTATGTCAAGTCTTTTCTCTCCCCCTCTTCAAATCCATGCTAAAGGCTCACCTCTTTGAGGCCTCATTTGGATCCTAATCCCTTGTCCTCCTTGTGTCTCCTTCCCTATTTGAACTCCCCTTGCTTCTCTTGTTTTGTTCTGTCTGTCTTGATTAGATTGTAATCTCTATGAGCAGGGACTTCTTTTCTATATGTTTGTGCAGCACTGCGTATGCCTTGTAGCACTATATAAATGATTAATAGTAGTAGTAGTAGTAGTAGTAGTAGCAAGAAGCTGTCCAGCCTTATTATTTTCTGCAAAGTATCTATTGCTTTGGATAATGAATATCTCATTAGCTTCAGAGCTCAAAAGCAGAATATATTGGTAGCGCAATTTCTGTAGGTGGAATAAAATAGCAGGGTCAGAGCCCTCAATAAGACGACACTCTCCCTCCTTTATCTGTGAATCAAGGTCCTTTAGCTCCTGTTTGCATTGTTTAGAGACACTAGTGGTGTAGCTAGTAATGTGGGCTCTAAGATAGGTTCTGAACGCACCCCACCAGGTCCACCCCACAGTGTCCCCAGTGTTATTACAGTTAAAATAATTCCAAATACATTGTTTCATTGTTACAATAAATTGGTCATTGTTCAATAAGCTTTTATGAATCCTCTATGGATGGTGTGCTTCAGCAATTGGTACACTAGCAAGAGAGAGCGAAATCGCAGCATGATCAAATGTAGTAATGCTCCGAATATCCATGGTCTCCAAAGCTGCTAACAGGGACTTGGTGATCAGGGAAAAGTCAATTCTCGAGTGGGATCAACACAGGAGTGAGTAGAAAGTGAAGTCCTTTGAAGTAGGGTGCTGCAGTTGCCAGGACTTCGCCAGTCCAGCAGAGACTATGAGAGATCTTAGTGCCATCAAAATCCACCTGGAGCATGGTGACCACGGTGGCTGATGATCTAAGAGAAGATTGAACACTAGATTAAAGTCCACACCGATCATATGCTGTATCATGGAGGATTCTATGAGTTTTTTCCACCACAGAATGAAAGAATTCTGGGTCATCCTTATTGGGGGTATAGAGTATTAAGAGAGCAAGAGTAAGGTGCATAATCTGTACTACGGATTTTGCCCAGCGCCCCCCAATATCCATTGTGGTTGAGACAATTGAAAAAGATTTCTGAATCAAAATACATACTTGCACTTCTAATGTTGTGAAGGGGCGCATATAAATAGAGATAAAGGTCCCGTACCCCACCTTGCAGCCTCTGCCAAAAATAAATGGGTGTCTTGCAGGTATGTGGTATGTCCTTACTGTATGTCTGCACGTTCCCTGGTCAATGAAGGAGTATCTTTTTCCTCTTTATAGGATTATTGAGACCTTTAAAATTAAACGAATGAACTTGCAGTGAGGTAGCCATTACCACAATAAGGCAATCATCAGCATAGATAGTAATATACAATATAGAGGGTGAGTCTCAGAGAGCAATAGCAGTAGAGTCCAATATACAACATCTAGGTAAATCGCTTGAAGGAGAGAAGAAGAGAGAAAAAAAAAAAGAAAAACAAACACATGTAGTATACAGTGCCTTGCAAAAGTATTCATCCCCTTGGTTTTTGTCCTGTTTTGTTGCATTACGTACAACCTGGAATGAAAATGGAGGTTCATTGGATGTTAGATAATGGACCTAACAATGTAGTCAAAAATTGGTGAAGTGAAATGACAATAAAATACCTTGTATATATAAAAATACAAGTAAAAACTGAAAAGTTGTGAATGCATATGTATTCATACTTTTTGCTATGAAACCCCTAAAAAAGATCTGGGCCAACCAATTAACCTCAGAAGTCAATACCTTCACATACAAGCATTGCGAACACCTTAGCCAACATCAGTGCCACCACTGCCCCCAGCGATCCCTGCCCAGCTTCCTGGATAAGGTCACTGCGTCAGGAGATCAGCCCAATAATAGCTAAAATCATCGACCACTCCTTCTCTTCGGGCCAATTCCCATCAAGCCTCAAGCATACATCCATCAGACTCCTCCTGAAGAATACCAAACTAGACGCCAAGAAGGTCGAGTCATATCGACCCATCTCGAGCATTCCGCTGCTATCTAAAATAATTGAGAAAGTTGTTCAACGACAGTTACAAGACCATATAGACTCCTATGCCCTCCTTGATAAGAGCCAACATGGCTTCAGGGAATACCATGGTGTGGAAACGCTCCTTACCACCCTTATCAACACACTAATTACCGGGATTGACAACATCAAACAGGGGTATGCTCTAATCTGCTTAGATATCGCTGCTGCATTTGATTCTGTGAACCATGAGCAACTCCTAATTCGACTCAAAGATAAAGGGATATGTGAATCAGCATGGCTATGGTGCAAATCTTATCTTACCGACAGGTGGCAGCAAGTTAGAATCGGTACTGCAACCTCGCAGCCATTCCAACAACAGCACGGTGTCCCCCAAGGCTCGTCTCTCTCCGTACTCCTATTTAATATCTACATGCAACCTATATGTGACATAATCCGTTCATTTAACATTTCATGCCTACTCTACGCTGATGACGTTCTGCTCTATATGCCATTCATGACTGAAAACCCCAACCTCACTCAACTGACTAAATGCTTTGATGCCATAACCGACTGGCTTCATTCACAAGGCCTCAAGATCAACTTTAGCAAAACAGACATACTATTTGTTTCTAGAGACCAATCCTTCACTCCTCCTCCAACCCTGAAGACAAGAGATGCAGAACTCTTAAGTAGACCCACCATCCGTTACCTCGGTGTTACCTTGGACCAACAGCTCAATTTTAAAACACACATCAACAATACCATCAAAAAATATACCACAAGATAAGAACTCTACGACACCTTCGACCATTGTTGCAACCCGAGGACTTCAGATCAGTGTTCCAGGCCTGATTATGCCTCACCTCGACTATGCCAACGTGATCTTACAGGGCCTACCCAAGAGCACCTTAAACCCCCTACAGCTAGCCACGAATGCGGCCACCCGTGTCCTAAGTGGAGCTTCTAGAGGTGATCACATTACCCACATCCTCAAGAGCCTACATTGGCTCCCGATATCCTGTAGGTTATCCTATAAAGTAAACATCATAACATTCAAGGTAATCAACAAATTGGCCCCTATAGCCTTAATGGACCTTGTTCACCCCATTTCAGCAAACAGGGATAGGAGATCCTGCACTGCCAATACCCTACAGCTCCCCAAAGACATAAAGAAATGCAATAAATCAACAAAAAACAGAGCCTTCAAACTATATGCACCCAGCTGCTGGAATGCTCTTCCAGCGTCCATCAGTGCCATAATGAGCCTGACACAATTCAGAAAGGCGTTAAAACATCACCTATTTCTCCTACACTACTCTCAATACACCAACCCAACACCTTATATTATGTAGACAACTGCAACCAGCTGAAAGCCTGCCTAAGAATGTACATACTGTAGATACATATTGTAGTTATTTCTCTTAATATTGTATATAGCTCCCCTGTACAAATCCAAGTTTCATTCCCCTGTTCCATTGTAAGTGTCGACTGGCACAGTATTCGTTTTATGTAAACCGCGCTGATTTTTAAGAGTGCGGTATATAAGAACAATAAATAAATAAATAAAATTAGTTGATTAAGGTCCACCTATGTGAAATCAGTGTCACATGATCTCTCACATGATGCTGTATAAATATACCTGTTCTGAAAGGCCCCAGACTCTGCAACACTACTAAGCAAGCAACATGAAGACCAAGGAGCACTCCAAACAGGTCAGAAACATAGTAACATAGTAACATAGTAAGTGACGGCAGATAAAGACCAGCATGGTCCATCTAGTCTGCCCAGCAAGATGGCAAGAGTAGGTGCACCTGTCGCTCTGTGCAGGCCACCCCTCCCCATGTTTTTGTTTCCATTTAGGGGTGAACCCACCACTCCATGTAGGACACCCTTATTTGTTCAGATGCTAGATAGTTCAGAAGTTAGATGGTACTGTTTATTTTGCTTTTATCCTGTTGCTGTAAAAGGATCCACTGTGTTTGTCCCATGCCGTTTTGAATTCCATCACCGTGTTTGCCCTCACCACTTCCATCGGGAGGGCATTCCAAGCATCCACCACCCTTTCAGTGAAGAAATATTTCCTGACATTGCCTTTCAATTTACCACCTTGCAGCTTCATGTTATGCCCTCTAGTTTTACAGCTTCCCCGTCTTTGGAAGAGGTTTGTTTGTTCATCATTTCTCTTTAAGTATTTAAAGGTCTGAATCATATCTCCCCTGTCCCTCCTCTCCTCCAAAGTGTACATATTTAGGTCTTCAAGTCTCTTCTCATAAGGCTTCTGACGCAGGCTCCAAATCATTTTGGTCGCCTTTCTCTGAACAGTTTCCAGTCTTTTTACATCTTTTGCAAGATATGGCCTCCAAAACTGAACACAGTATTCCAAGTGAGGCCTCACCAGTGACTTGTACAGTGGCATAAGTACCTCTTCCTTTCTGCTGGTAATCCCTCTTTGAATGCAGCCCAACATCCTCCTGGCTTTTGCCACCGCCTTGTCGCACTGTTTTGCCACCTTGAGATCATCAGAGATAATCACACCAAGGTCTTTCTCCTGAACCGTGCATACCAACCTCTCACCCCCTATTGTGTACTTTTCCCTTGGATTTCTGCTACCCAAGTGCATGACACTGCACTTTTTCACATTAAATCGTAGTTGCCAAGCATTAGACCAGTCTTCCAGCTTTTGTAGATCTTTCCTCATGTTATCCACTCCCTCTGGGGAGTCCACTCTGTTGCAAATTTTTGTGTCATCTGCAAAAAGACAGACTTTTCCATTCAGTCCTTCAGCAATATCACTCACAAATATATTGAACAGTGCCGGGCCCAGGACCGAACCCTGAGGCACCCCGCTAATCACCTTCCTCTCATCTGAGTGAGCTCCATGTACCATCACCCTCTGTTGTCTGTCAGTCAACCAATTTCTAATCCAGTTTACTATCTTGGGACCCATCCCCAAGCTACTGAGTTTATTGACAAGCCTCCTATGAGGAACAGTATCAAAGGCTTTGCTGAAAGCCAGATAGATGACATCCATTGCATGCCCCAGATCTAGTTCCTTGGTCACCCAATGAAAGAACTCAATCAGATTTGTTTGGCAGACCGTCCTTCGGTCTTGCCAAACAAATCTGCCAAAGTTGTGGAGAAGTATAGATCAGGGTTGCATCATAAAAACATATCACAAATTCTGTATATCCCACAGAGCACCATTAAATCCATTATAACAAAATAGAAAGAGAAGGCCACCCAACAAAACTCACAGACCGGGCAAGGAGGGCATTAATCAGAGATGCTACAAAGACACCAAGGATAACACTGAAGGAGCTGCAAAGATCCACAGCGGAGATGGGAGTATCTGTCCATTGGACCACTTTAAGCCATACACTCCACAGAGTGGAGCTTTATGGAAGAGTGGCCAGAAAAAAGACATTGCTTAAAGAAAGAAATAAGAAAACACATTTTGAGTTCATAAAACAGCATATGGCGGACCCCCCACACATATGGAAGACGTTCTCTGCTCAGATGAGACGAAAATGGAACTTTTTGGCCATCATGGGAAACGCCATATGTTGCATAAATCCAACACTTCCCATCACCCGAGAACACCATTCCCACAGTGAAATATGGTGGTGGCAGCATCATGTTGTGGGGATGTTTTTCATTGGCAGGGACAGGAAAACTGGTCAGGACTGAAGGAATGATGGATGGCACTAAATACAGGGCAATTCTTGAGGAAAACCTTTTTTAATCTGCCAGAGATTTGAGAATGGGACGAAGATTCACTTTCCAGCAGGACAATGACCCTAAACATACTGCTGTTGTTGTTGTTAAGTGCCGTCGAGTCGGAGTCGACTCATGGCGACCCTCTGGATAGCTATCCTAAATTGTGTTCGGTCTTCAGTCAGGCGGCTCATTGTTGACAGACTGGTACCCGTAGCTGCTGTTATTGTAGCAATCCATCTCATTGCTGGCCTTCCTCTTTTGCGTTGACC
Organism: Ichthyophis bannanicus; assembly: GCA_033557465.1. Lineage (NCBI taxonomy): Eukaryota > Metazoa > Chordata > Amphibia > Gymnophiona > Ichthyophiidae > Ichthyophis > Ichthyophis bannanicus. The sequence goes on from CM066035.1 coordinate 439,757,000, forward strand.
TTCTATCTTGCCAAGCATGATGTCTTTCTCTAATGATCTCTCTCTTCGCATGATGTGTCCGAAGTATGAAAGTCGAAGTCTTGTCATCTGATACTGCTAAAACTGGTTTAAAGGGGAAAATTTAAATGTCTTGGAATGGCCTAGTCAAAATCCAGACCTCAAACCAATTGAGAATCTCTGGCAATACTTGAAAATTGCTGTACACAAATGCAACCCATATAACTTGAAGGAGTTGGAACAGTTTTGCCTTAAGGAATGCATGAAAATCCCAGTGGTTAGATATGCTAAGTTAATAGAGACATACCCCAAGATATTTGCTGCTATACTTGCAGTAAAAGGTGGCTCTACTACATATTAACTTTGGGGGGTGAATACATGTAGATAGCTGGGTGGCTGGTGGATGTGAGGATCGCCTGGTAACATGTCTGCCTGGTGCGAAGGTAGCGGACCTCACGCGCCACCTAGATAAGGTCTTAGATAGTGCTGGGGAGGAGTCTGCTGTCTTGGTACATGTCGGTACCAATGACATAGGAAAATGTGGTAGGGAGGTTCTGGAAGCTAAATTTAGGCTTTTAGGTAGGAAGTTGAAATCCAGAACTTCCAGGGTAGCATTCTCCGAAATGATTCCCGTTCCACGCGCAGGACCCAAAAGGCAGGCAGAGCTCCGGAGTCTCAATGCGTGGATGAGACAATGGTACAGAGATGAGGGGTTTGGATTTGTTAGAAACTGGGGAACATTCTGGGGAAAGGAGGGGCTCTTCCGAAGGGATGGGCTTCACCTTAACCGGGATGGAACCAGGCTGCTGGCATTAACCTTTAAAAAGGAGATAGAGCAGCTTTTAAACTAGATAATAGGGGAAAGCCGACAGTCGCCCAAGAGCGCATGGTTCGGAAGAATGTATCCTTGAAGGATACTACAAAAAGCAGAGAGGTTCCAAAAAAGAGTAAAGTAGCCCAAATGCCCTCGAGTATGGAGCAGATAGAGCTTAAAGATCCCAAATTACCCATGTCTACCAATAGCCAAATTAATATGAATAAAATACAGTCTCTAAAATGCTTGTATGCAAATGCTAGAAGTCTAAAAAACAAGATGGGAGAGTTAGAATATATAGCACTAAACGAGAGGTTAGATATGATTGGAATATCAGAGACATGGTGGAAGGAGGACAACCAGTGGGACACTGTGATACCTGGGTACAAACTATATCGTAATGATAGAGCTGATCAAATTTGTGGAGGGGTTGCGCTCTATGTTAGAGAGGGCATTGAGTCAGAAAGGATTAAAGTTTTGCAAGAAACAAAATTTGCTGTAGAATCTCTATGGATTGAAATTCCATGTAAAAAGGGGAAGGCGATGGCAGTGGGGGTGTACTATCGTCCGCCTGGCCAGAATGAACAAATGGATGATGAAATGCTCAAAGAAATCAAGGAAGCTAGCAAAAGTTACAGTGCAGTAATAATAATGGGTGATTTCAATTACCCGGCATCGACTGGGTCAGTGTCACAGCAGGACATGCTAGGGAGATAAAGTTCCTAGATGAAATAAATGACTGCTTCTTGGAGCAGCTGGTTCATGAACCGACCAGAGGGGAAGCCATATTAGACCTAGTTTTTAGTGGAACACCAGATCTACTGCAAGAGATAAGGGTGTTGGGGCCACTTGGCAATAGTGATCATAGCATGATTGTCTTTGATTTAATTAGTGGAGGAGGGATAGTAAGGAAATCCACAGTACTACCCTTTAACTTTCGAAAGGGAGACTATGATAAAATGAGGAAAACAGTTAAGAAAAAACTAAAAGGAGCAGTTGCAAAGGTTAAAGACGTACATCAAGCTTGGATGTTGTTGAAAAATACTATCTTGGAAGCCCAGACCGGCTGTATTCCACGCTTTAAGAAAAGTGGAAGGAAGTCCAAAAAACTGCCAGCATGGTTTAAAGGTGAGGTCAGAGAGGCTGTTGTTGCCAAAAAGCATCTTTCAGGAAATGGAAAAAAGAGCCAAATGACGAAACCTGGAAACAGCACAAGCACTGGCAAGTCAAATGCAAGGCATTGATAAGGCAGGCAAAGAAGCTTGCTGCGGAAGCAAAAACACGAAATAAAGACCTTTTCAAGTACATTCGTAGCAAAAAACCTGTGAGAGAGTCAGTTGGTCCATTAGATGATAAAGGGGTTAAAGGAGCACTAAGAGGCTACAAGGCGATAGCAGAGAGACTGAATGAATTCTTTGCTTCCATCTTTACTGAGGAAGATGTAGGGATGTTACCCATGAGTGAAGTGGTATTTAAAGGTGCGGAAGAATTGAAGGAAATATCAATACATCGGGAAGATGTCTTACAACTATTAGATAAACTGAAGAGTAGCAAATCACCTGGGCCGGATGGTATACATCCAAGGGTGTTGAAAGAACTGAAATATGAGATTGCAGACCTGCTATTAGTAATCTGTGAACTATCATTAAAATCATCTCTAATACCTGAAGATTGGAGGATCGCCAATGTAACACCAATTTTTAAAAAGGGTTCCAGGGGTGATCCGGGAAACTACAGACCGGTGAGCCTGATGTCAGTACCGGGAAAAATGGTAGGAACCATCATAAAGAATAAAATTACTCAGCATGTAGATAGTCACGACTTAATGGGAGACAGTCAACATGGCTTTAGACCAGGAAGATCTTGTTTTACTAATCTGTTATGTTTTTTTGAAGGAGTGAATAAACAGGTGGACAAAGGTGAGTCGGTTGATATTGTGTATCTGGACTTTCAGAAAGCCTTTGACAAGGTCCCTCATCAGAGACTTTTGGCAAAAACTAAAGAGTCATGGGATAGGAGGCAGTGTACTATTGTGGATCAGGAACTGGTTAAAAGATAGAAAGCAGAGGGTAGGGCTAAATGGCCAGGGATCTGTGCTGGGTCCGCTGCTTTTTGACATATTCATAAATGACCTGGAAAGTGGAATAACGAGTGAGGTTATCAAATTTGCAGATGACACAAAACTATTTAAAGTTGTTAAAACCCAAGAGGATTGTGAAAAATTGCAAGAGGATCTTGTTAAATTGGAATACTGGGCATCAAAATGGCAGATGAAATTTAATGTGGACAAGTGCAAGGTTATGCACCTAGGGAAGAACAACCCAAACTATGGTTACACGATGCAAGGTTCCACATTAGGAACCACCACCCAGGAAAAAGATTTAGGCGTCATTGTGGATACCATGTTAAAACCCTCGGCCAGTGTGCAGCGGCAGCCAAGAGAGCAAATAGAATGCTAGGTATGATAAGGAAAGGAATGGAAAATAAAACAAAAGATATTATAATGCCTCTATATCGTTCCATGGTGAGAACGCACCTTGAATATTGTGTGCAATTCTGGTCGCCGTATCTTAAAAAGGATATAGCGATTTTAGAAAAGGTTCAGAGAAGAGACACCAAAATGGTAAAGGGGATGGAAGGATACTCCTATGAGGAAAGGCTAAAAAGGTTAGGGCTCTTTAACCTGGAAAAGAGACGGCTGAGGGGAGATATGATAGAAGTCTATAAATTAATGAACGGAGTGGAACGGGTAAACGTAGATCGATTGTTTACGCTATCAGAATATAGAAAGACTAGGGGACATGCAATGAAGCTACAGGGTAAACTATTTAAGACTAATAAAAGAAAATATTTTTTCACTCAACGTGTAATCAAACTCTGGAATTTGTTACCGGAGGATGTAGTAAAGGCTGTTAGTGTAGCTGGGTTTAAAAAAGGTTTGGACAAGTTCCTGGAGGAAAGGTCCATAAACCATTATTAAGAAGTGACCGAAGATATCAATGCTTGACCCAGTACAAGCATTGTGGAACTTGTGTCTCTTGGGGAAACTGCTAGGTACATATGACCTAGATTGGCCACTGTTGGAAACAGCATTTGGGCTACTTTACTCTTTTTTGGAACCTCTCTGCTTTTGGTAGTATCCTTCAAGGATACATTCTTCCAAACCATCCGCTCTTTGGCGATTGTCGGCTTTCCCCTATTATCTAGTTTAAAAGCTGCTCTATCTCCTTTTTAAAGGTTAATACCAGCAGCCTGGTTCCATCCCGGTTAAGGTGAAGCCCATCCCATCGGAAGAGCCCCTCCTTTCTGCAGAACGTTCCCAGTTCCTAACAAATCCAAAACCCTCATCTCTGTACCATTGTCTCATCCACGCATTGAGACTCCGGAGCTCTGCCTGCCTTTTGGGTCCTGCGCGTGGAAAAGGAAGCATTTCGGAGAACACTACCCTGGAAGTTCTGGGTTTCAACTTCCTACCTAAAAGCCTAAATTTAGCCTCCAGACCCTCCCTACCACATTTTCCTATGTCATTGGTACCGACATGTACCAAGACAGCAGACTCCTTCCCATCACTATCTAAGACCTTATCTAGGTGGTGCGTGAGGTCCGCTACCTTCGCACCAGGCAGGCATGTTACCAGGCGATCCTCACATCCACCAGCCACCCATCTATCTACATTCCTAATGATCGAATCACCAACTATAACGGCTGTCCTAACCCTTCCCTCATGGGCACATGGCCCTGGACAAACTTCCTCGGTGCAAGAGGTTTTTACATCACCTGGAGGACAGGTACTAGTTACAGGATAACTTCCTGCCACACCAGGGTGATGCTCTCCTGTCACGTGACCTCTCTCCTCCATGGCAACAGGGATGCTGCCAGACTGGAGGTGGGACTTCAGGACTATATCCCTGTAGGTTTCGTCTATGTACATCTCTGTCTTTCTTATGTTTTCCAAGTCTGCTACTCTAGCCTCTAGAGAACAGACTTGTTCCCTGAGACCAAAGAGCTCTTTGCACCTAGTGCACACGTAAGACCTCTCACCAACTGGGAGAAAATCATACATGTGACACTCAATGCAAAAGACTGGAAAGCCCCCATCTCGCTGCTGGACTGCTATCTGCATCTTAGTTTTAAGCTTGTGTTTAGATCTTTAAGTTCTTTTCTTACTAAGGGTTCCTATGGATATTTATACTAATAAAACTGTACCTAATACGTTTAATATACCTTGTTCACCTAAAGCTTAATTAATCTCAGGTCCTTAGTGTATCACTGATTTGGGTAATGAGCTTTACCTGAGAGCACCTCCTATCCTTTAAGATGTGTAAGTACCTATAAAGCTACGATTATCCCAGGGGTGGCTGTGTGTTGGGGAGGGAGGGAGGGAGGGAGGGAAATAACACATTAAAAGAGGGCTGCTACACAGTACCCTGTCCTGTGCTGCTGAGGTAAGCTGTGACAAACTTCCTGGGTGATTACCAGTCCTTGCTTGGATAGAAGGAGTCTTTCAAAATGGCCTTAGTTTCCTTCCTTTCTTTTTCAAGATCTCAACAGCCGTACCCAGGGTCTGATTCTGTTTGGATACTTTCCTCATCCTTCAGCTCAGAACCTAGCTCATCTGCTCCGGAGGGGAGTGAGGAATCACTCTGATCCTCCTTTGCCCTTGCTTCTTGCCCTCCAAACTCGTTGGAAGGTAAGTCTGGCAACACTAAGGGACTGGGGAGGTTGAGTACTGGAGGGGCAGTGGGATATGGAGGGGGTAAGTACTCTAGTGGGTCCCATGACTTACTACGATTCTCAATTTTCCCCTTACTTCTTCTAGTCCTAGTTCTCAAGGGGAACATCTGCTCTGAACCCTCCCCACACCAACACTCTGCATACTGGACTTTCTCATTCCTCACCCCTGATTTACTTCTTCCATATACATTTAAAGCTTGACAGATCCAGTCCTCCTCTGCCCCATACTTGGGCCAAAATACAGCAGGAGGGCAGATACTCTCTTGGGTCCAGATTAAACAACAATATACAATCATCTTCTGTCTATCCTTATCCCTGGTTAACTTATTCTCTTTCCAATGCGTCAACAGCCTACCCAGGGGACTATTTGAGGGAATATCAACTAGCTTCATTTTCCTAGCTCCCTCTCTCTGGCACTTTCTAAGACTTAGGCTTCCCCCCATTCTATCTTATTTATTATCTCACTGAGGCTTATAGCACTTATTGCTTTGTCCGTCTCTGGTTGTCCCCCTCGTGGGAGTATAGAACCGTGGATCAGGACTCCACACTCACTTCGTACACAATTGTACGTCTCACTCACACACAAGCAGTCTCAGTACCCGATAGAATGGCCCAACCACCAAGGTAATTACAAAAGTCCCACTTTTTCTTACCTTGGTCCGTGCACGGAATTGCTTGGTTGAGCAATAATGCCTACGTTTAATTTTACCACTTTTCATACTCTGGTTCACAACACCTCTGTTCTTTGTTCAGCTCCAGGATCTTTACCAGCTAGCAGGGGAGTCTATCAGCAGGGAGGGAATCGAGACTGTTGAATTCAACAGGACGCATCTTCCTGTCCCCACCCAGCAGAAGTCCCCCTACTGTGGTGGGATCCCTAGGATGAGCCCCAAGTTGTTGTACATACCTTTACCTTTACCTGTGGCTAATTTCCCTGTGGCCGATATGACCAATGAGACTCAGAAAGGAATATTGTGAAGCAGATTTATTGTGCAATACGTTGTCTAGACGGCTGGTACCTTCACAGCAACATGCATAACAGCATTAAGCGTAGGCACACCCCTTTCTGGGGGTTCCTGCTTTTATCCCTTTTCTTTGAACATACCCCTTTCCTGTTTCTTCCCCTGGCATACCCCTTATATGGGTTATCTTGCTTTTCTTTAGAACTATTAGCTCTTCCCCCTCCTGGTGGGGGGTGGGCAGCTGAGGTGTAGAAAGAGGAAGTTTTAGAACTTCTTACAATGCAGTTTTTAGCTTCTTTAGTTTTACATATTTATATATATATATATATATATATGTATATACCCTGCAAGTAGTCTGACTATATATGAAAACTAAAAAGAACTAAAATGATTCCAGTAAAACGTTTATATGCTGCATATACACATCACCAATTCAACCCGAGATTAATAGTCACTGATAGCTTCTATTAACACAAACTACAGTACAAGACTGAAAATAGAAGTTAAAGCAAATTAGAACAGTGCTTTACTGTGAATGTTTACCACAAAATCTTAGAAAAGCATATTTAAAACCAGGTGCTAATAGAAAAGATGTAACTTCACTATCTAAGAATGATTTAGCTACCAAGTGAACTATTATTGGGTTTTTTTTTACTGGCAGCAGACAGAACACATTAAAGAAATCCCATCTTAGATAAGAAAAACTAAGCAGCCTAACTTCATTTTTCTATGAGTTACATTAGCTTCCAATTAAAAAAAAAATGTTTTAAGTTAGAGAAAGCTGGACAAACATTAAGTACTCTCATATGCAAATCTGCATTTATTCGTGTGCTTGTGCTTAACTTTCATTCCTCTATATTTTTCGACCTTATAATTTCAAGCTATTCCTATGCACTATTTAGCTTTGCAAGCTTGCTTTGCAAAGATGGGGTGGGTTAGAGGAAGGGGGACGGGGAGAAGCTTCAGAATTTCTTCAGAAATGGGATTGGGGATGTCTAGCCTTGCAAAGCAAGTATTCTTGTTTGCCTTTAAAGCTTGCATATTTCCGGGGGTGTTAAGATCAGTATGGTTAATTTTTAAAGAGAAGTATACATATATATATCTGTCAGTTTTAAGAGAAAGAAAATTGTATATTTAAAGATATGTATTTTGTCAGTTTTAAGAGAGGAATTTTAGGATGAAAGAGAGAAACTAGGGAAGTGGTCAGACAACTTCAGTTGCGCAACCTTAACTATCTCTCAGTTGCACAGAAGCTCTGTGCTTCTTAATCTACTGGTAGAAAAGAGGTAGAAAGAAGGGGGGAAAGGGGGACTACTGAGAGAGAAGTGAAGGAAGCTGGTCAAGGACTGATAAACAATATCAGTTTATACAGGCTTTTCTTATGCTTGATTAATTTCTTTGTAAAAACAACAGTTTCATTTTTCCATCAGAGACCCTCTTCCAAATCTTTCAGAGATGCCATTTAAACTGGAGATGGAAGGTGCTGCTTAGAACATTTAATTCCTTGAAGAGTTGCCAAAGCTTAATACAATTAGGCCAGCTTAAACAAGGACATCATTATGCAGTTTCACTGTAGTGAAGAGAATCTTAGTCGGGGAGGGAGAGGACGGGAAGAATCTTTTACTGCTCAGGTCCACCAGAGCAGAGCAATCAGGCAGCCATCTTGACACATGGTCAGATCCGCCCCCCCCCCCCACCCCCTTGCTGCCACTGGGCTTTTCTAGCCAACTTCTCTTATCTCTCTCCAATTCCACAAAAGCAAAGGGATTGTCTTGAAGGTATTTCAAGGGCTTCAAGGAGATATATTTTCTGTGTGTTCATTTGTGATGTGGCAGGTGCAGGCCTGTGACCCACAGTGTCTGAACATAAGCAGGCCAGCATGGCTAGCTTGACCTGTAAATGAGGCCTGTGGAGAGGCATATAGGATTGCACATCCCCCAATATGCTGCTATTGTAAGATAGAACTCAGTAGAAATATTGAATTAGCTTAGGTAAGCAGAACTGCAGTATTGAAAGATGGAAAAATACAGAAAAGACATGTTTAAAAGTTACTGATAAGAAAAAGTACATCTGCAAAGAAATAATTAGGAGTGCTGACAGATGAGTTGCAGAGCCCAGCTCCTCTGCACGTACAAATTGGTTCTATAACCTTGAGAGTGTGAAAGTAACAAGTTGATGAACTGACCATTGTAATTGGGACTAGAAGGGGGGTATGCAGGTGTCATGCCCACTGGAGGGACATAATTGGATAAACTTATCAGTACCGGGACCAATAGAAGAAGTACGGGAGGTACGGAAGGTTACCGGGACCAATGAAATGTTTTTCTATACCTAGAATGGAACAGAAGTCTATAAAAGTTGTTGTAATGCTTGAAAACTTTGCTCAGCCATTTTGAAATTGATTGGTTCGAGACTTGTGCACAAATAAATGATTTGGACCTTTTGAACAGACTCCTGGTATCATTGGTTTGTCTGCGCTTTGCTGCTACATATTCCTTGGTGCGTTGGCCGGGAAGTTGTGGAATCAAAGTGTATATAGGGCAATATACCACGACTTTCCGCCTCTATAGGCTTGATCCTGCCGGGATCGCGCCCTTCCGACGAGGGCTGCTCCCTGGCGCCACCGGTCCCTTGTATCGGAGGGAGCTGGTCGGACCTCGGCGGGTGATGAGCCCGGCTGGAGTCAACGCCTCGAACCCGAGTGAGGGGAGTCCGAGGTCCAACTCATGCGCCTGCTTGGGAAGTTTGAGGACCGGATCCGGTGAGTATAGTTTTGATTTTGGGTCTAGACAGAAATAGAAAGAGCAGTACTGCCATTGGAACTTGGAACTTTGGAATTTGTAATCTCGAGATATTGGGAATTGGTAAGAGAGCATGATCAACTCTCAAGGAAGGGCCGAGTAACCCCGCATGGGAATTCGCCGGGTGAAACCCCCATCCTTTTTGTAATTGGGAAATTGGAAAAGACTAGTCAGAACAGATAGAAACGAATGCATTCTGGGATACGTTGCTAGCATGATTGTGTGAACGAAGTGTGAATGAGAGGTCTGGCAGCACGGACCAAGTGAAGGCGGACCCCTGAGTAGCGCATTTCCTGACCGGGCGACCGCGTTCAGGTCGCGAAAAGGGGGAAGCGATTGTCGTCTTGTCTTGTTATTTGTATTCCCTATACGTTTCCAGGGCCGTGAGGACCCCTTACCCACGGTCCGCCCTCCTTTTCCCTTTTGTCTGTTGTTGCGCGCACACATCGAAATGGGAGGGGCGGGGTCTACTAGAAACACTCCATTAGAATGTATGATCACACATTTTAAAGAGGGATATTCAGGAGATTATGGTATTAAAATGACAGCAGCCCGTTTGCAGATTTTGTGTACTAGGGAGTGGCCCGATCTAGACCCCATCTGGCCCCGAGAGGGAACGTTCAAAGTAGAGATTATTCAGTCAATACACCGTAGAGTGCGGATAGCGCACCCCGACCAGTACCCCTATATAGATTCCTGGTTAAGTATTTGTGAAGATCCGCCCCCCTGGGCGCAGCGCTGTTATGAGGAACAGTGCAGAATAATGTTAGCTAAAACAGATTCTAGACAGAAAACGGAACAGCTTAGAATGAAAGAGCAGGATAAGAAAGCCAGAAAGAAGCCCATCCTGGCAGATCCTGATTCCCCAGAAATAACTCTCAGGCAGTCCCGAACCCCAGGTCCAGTAAGAGTAGCCCGGCGTCCTGCCCCAGAACCCCAGAGACGGCCAGAGCCGAGGCGGGACCCAACCCCTGATCCCCCTCCCGGAGGAGAGAAAGAGGAAGAATTAGCGGGAAAAGAAGAGGAGGACCTAAAAAGCGAGTCAGAAGTGGAGACCGAAGAAGGAGAAAGAGAGAATCCCCCGGATGAGGAGGAAAGTGTACAAATAATTGAGAAAGCTAGCGTTAGCACTAGCACGCCAGTGAGAGAGAAACCCAAAGCAAAACCTGTTGAGAAAAAGAAAGTGACTCCTGCAAAGGCAACAACGATAACCCTTAGATCCCAAAAGACACCCATGGCAGCCAAACTGTTTCCCTTACGGCAAGTCCCGGGAGTGCCCGTAAAGAATGATAATGAGGAAGTGGTAGCGGGACCCCTAACTTATGTGTATATCCCTTTCTCTACAACTGATTTATTAAATTGGAGGTCGCATTACGCCTCCTATACTAGTAAGCCCCAGGAGCTGACAGAATTAGTAACTAGTATTATGGAAACTCACCAACCCACTTGGCCAGATTGCCGTCAGCTCCTGACCACCCTATTCACGACAGAAGAGCGAGCAAGAATTAGAAAAGCAGCTATTGAATGGATGGCAGAGAACCCTGTAGCTCCGGCACAGGGGCAGAACATAATAGACCGTCGAGAAGCAGCTCAGAGAGAATTCCCGAATGAAGACCCCCAATGGGATCCAAATACAGATGAAGGATCCACAGCCCTAGCCCGTTTTCGCCAAGGCTTTTTACAAGGCCTGAAAAGGGGGGGCCAGAAAGCTATGAACCTTTCCAAAGTTGCAGGAGTTATCCAAGGGATAGATGAGAGCCCAGCAGATTTTTATGAGAGATTAACTGAAGCTTACAGAATGTATACTCCCTATGATCCCGAGGCACCAGGAAGTTTATGTATGGTGAATTCTGCTTTTGTAAACCAGTCTCAACCAGACATTAGACGCAAATTACAGAAGTTAGAAGGGTTTGCGGGCATGAATGCAACACAGTTATTGGAAGTCGCTCATAAAGTGTATGTGAATTGTGATACTGAAAGACAGAGAGAATGTGATAGAAAGATGAAGAAGAAAGCTGATTTTTTGGCTGCGGCCATAGTGGAACAGAAAAGGGGAGGTGTCCCTAGTCGAAGGAGCAGAGGAAGAGGGCGGGGTCAAGGTGGAGGCCGGACCCAGAGACTAGGCGTGAACCAATGCGCCTATTGCAGAGAGGAAGGACATTGGAGAGATACGTGCCCGCAACTCGAAGACGCCCAGCATGATGACGACAGCAGCCATCAGTGGCGAGAAGAAAGACGAAGCTATCCCCGAAGCCGAGGAGGAGCCAATCGAGAACAATTCCAGCGAGAGAGAGGAGGAGCCATTCAAGCATTGGCCACACCAGCCCATGATGAGAATGACGTGGATTAGGACAGACCGGGCTCCAAGTTTGCTTTAGGTCTCCAGGAGCCTATGGTCGGAATACAAATAGGAGACCAAATTATGGACTTTATGGTTGATACTGGAGCACAACATTCAGTAATAGACAAAAAGATAGCCCCATTCACTACAAAAGCAGTCACCATTATAGGAGCAACTGGTGCCAAAGCCACAAAGTCTTTTCTTCAAAACCGAATATGCAGTCTGGGAGGACAGCAAGTAACTCATCAATTCCTTTACATGCCCGAATGTCCAGTGCCACTACTGGGACGAGATATGCTAGCCAAACTTCAAGCACAAATATCTTTCTCTGAGCAAGGAGAAATGCAAATGACAGTAAATCCCCAAACCAAACCAGCAGGAGTGATGCTGCTGACAGTTCCCCGAGAAGAAGAATGGAGATACTACATTGATGATTCGATTCAAGATACCTATTTTGAACAAACTTTGAAAAGCATTGATGCACCACCTGGAGTATGGGCAGAAGGCAGCCCCCCAGGCCTAGCCAAACATATAGCTCCAGTGATTGTAACCCTCAAGCCTAGTGCTACACCAGTGCACGTCAAACAGTACCCTCTCCCAAGAGCCGCAATTGAAGGCATTCATCGCCACCTACAAAGATTGCTTGAGTATGGCCTACTAAAAGTATGCCAATCCCCATGGAACACTCCACTTTTGCCAGTAAAGAAGCCTGGGACAGATGATTATCGCCCAGTGCAAGATTTGAGAAGAGTAAATGATGCAGCTGAGACCATACATCCAGTCGTACCCAATCCTTACACCCTCCTAGGACTGATACCTGCTGAAGCTACCCATTTCACTGTACTGGATTTAAAAGACGCATTCTTTTGCATAAGATTAGCCCCTGTAAGCCAAATATTGTTTGCATTCGAATGGCAGGACCCCATCTCTGGAAGAGGGGGCCAACTTACCTGGACAAGATTACCCCAAGGATTCAAGAATTCGCCTACCGGGGGGCGGAGCCTGATGTCCAGCGGGATGGTCGCATAACGCTGAGGCTCCCGAGGGGCCTACTCAGAATCCTGAATTAACACCTCACATATTTGGAACTTTTACTCTGATCTTGCCGGGGCATATTGTTGAGATGGCGGGGACCAAACCAACGCGCCTGGAATTTGGGTCTCCAGCGGCTTCTCACGGCAAACGCTCCAAAACTGAACCTCCGTCCCCGCAGAAGGGGCAGGCCTTGTGCGAGGGCCCCGAAATGCAGCAGGAAATCCTCGTAGAGATTAGAGGGGTCAAAAACCTTGTGCAGGCAAACGGTGAAGCACTCCGAGCGCTGCGGGACGATTTTGGTGTGCTGCAAAGCAAGCTAGAAGGGCTTTCTTCGCGTCAGGACAAAATGGAGAGCATATTGGACTCCCATGCGGCCCGGTTGTCCAAACTCGACAAAGTTGAACGACAGGTGCGGGCCTTGCAGAAAGAGGTGGAAGATGGCAATAATAGAGCGCGCCGCAATAACATACGACTCGTGGGCATACCGGAGGGAGCGGAATCGGGAGACATGAAAGAGTTTTTATGCAAAATCCTCCCTTCCTTGCTCCAAATCACCTTTACCAAAGATTTGGAGATTGATCGCGCTCATCGTGTACCCACCAGCATAACGCTCAACAGGAAGACCCCGCGGCCTATCATTTTTCGACTATTGAGATATCAACACGTGGAGCAAATTCTAAGTGCCTCTCGGGCAAAGGGCCATATGGAGTTTGAGAGCCACAAGATCTCCTTCTATCCCGACTTGTCTAAACCCACAGTCGACCGCCGAAAGCGCTTTCTGGAATTCCGGCCGCGGCTTCAACAACTACAAGCACGCTATGGCCTGATGTACCCGGCCAAGCTCAGAGTCACGCTTCACAATCAGACAAGAACATTCGAGGACCCTGATCTACTAGCGGAGTTTTTGGATTCCAAAGAAGCCGACTTGATGCGCTGACCTCCAGAATATTCCTGCACGTCTCCTTATATCTGCTGTACCGGCCATATTGGATCTGCCGCAGCCTAGCAAAGAGTCTGGCGTGGGCAGTCTGTTGCCTTACTCTTGATGGTATCTGTGACCAGACTCCATCTACCCACAGTAGCCTCGATGAGTATCAGAGACAGTGTTATTATGGACTCTGGTGTTTCTTTTCCTTTTATACATGTCTTCTATTTCCTCTCTGGGGCCTCCTCCCGCAGACATCTGGTTGCCATATTCTTTGGGGGTTTGCTTCTTCTCTAAGATACGTTGGTACAGGCTTTTCAATATGGGGTGTATTAGCCAGAATACTCGGTGATTATGACATTGTTGTACAGATTCTGCTTATGTTCTATGTTATCAAGCGCCCCTACCTAAAATGTCTACTACTGATTGATGACACCATGTAAGATTTTTCATTGAACGTAAAAGGCATCAATAATCCGATAAAACGGCAGAAAATCCTAAGCTACCTCAGTCCGGAAGCAGCGGATCTGATTTTCGGTCTTGCCATACTGCTGTGGGATCCTTCGCTCATGTTATTTGTGAATGTCCTCAACTGCAGGTCTATTGGGGGCGGGTCTGGGGTCGTATTCAATATATCTTACACTTTCATGAACCTCTTTCTTGGAAGGTCGTGGAACTCCGCTCTGTGGCGGAGGTCCCCTCTCTTCCTAAGAAGGGTCGCTTTCTCCTTGATTTCCTGTTAGGTATAGCCATATGCTTAATCACGAGGAATTGGAAGGATGGCTCTCGACTTACTGTCAATGAATGTGGAACCTAGTCTGCTTATATAGTAAATATGAGCAGATACCTCGGAGAGCTATCCCCCATGCCCAAACTCACTCTTGCTTGCCTAAATGGCAGATGCTTAATGATTATGTACAATCTGCTCATTGCTCCAACATACCTGTATAATGTGCACTCATCATGTCTTAGATCACCGTTAGGTTTTGTAATACAATAATGTAAGTACACGCCCGCTTCGGGAATGCTTAGTTTTCTAGAGAAGAAGCAGGGGGGAGGGGGGTGGTAGGGGTTTACTTTGGTGTATGTATTACACGTTATGTGTTTGTCTTTTAGCTGTATGTTTTCCTTTCCTCTGTTGTTATAAAACGAAAATAAAGAATTTAAAAAAAAAAAAAAAAAGAAAAAAAAAAAAAGAATTCGCCTACCATCTTTAGTGCCGCACTGAATCAAGACCTTTCAAGCTATCCAGTAGCCCTGGGGAAGAGAGTGCTTCTCCAATACGTGGATGATCTGTTGATAGCTGCCGTATCAGAAAGTGAATGTATACTAGCCACCAAAGATCTCTTGCAGTTACTAGAGGAAGCTGGATACAAAGTTTCCAGAGCCAAAGCACAGCTATGCCAAAAAGAAGTGAAATACCTGGGTTTTCGTATCACCCAAGGAAGCAGAAGATTAGGCAGAGAAAGAAAAGAAGCAGTATGCAGAATTCCAACTCCAACAACCAGAAAGCAAGTCAGAGCCTTTCTGGGAGCGGCAGGATATTGCCGAATTTGGATACCCAACTTTGCCCAAATTGCCAAACCACTGTATGAAGCCACAAAAGGAGAAGAAAAGTCGCCACTGGAGTGCGGACTTGAGCAGGATACAGCCTTCCAAAAGTTAAAAGAAGAATTGATGTCATCACCAGCACTTGGACTACCAGATGTCCACAAACCTTTCCACTTGTTTGTACATGAAGCACAGGGAAATGCCTTAGGCATGTTGACTCAGAAATTGGGAAATTGGGAGCGACCTGTAGCCTACCTATCGAAACAATTGGACCCTGTGGCCAAAGGATGGCCACCTTGCTTGAGAGCAGTTGCAGCTACAGCGCTACTAGTGAGTGAAGCAGACAAACTCACACTAGGACAGAATATACGAGTCACTGTGCCACATGCAGTCCTTGCCCTTATGGAACAGAAAGCAAATTATTGGCTCACCAATTCCCGAATGTTGAAGTACCAGAGCATGTTATGTGAGAACCCACAGATACAACTTGAAGTGAGCCATGCCCTGAATCCAGCCACCTTGATACCCATCAGTGAAGAACTCCCAGAACATGACTGTATCGAAGTCATGGAGACTGTGTTCTCCAGCCGACCCGACTTGACAGATGTGCCCATAGACAATCCTGACCAAACCTATTATGTTGATGGGAGCAGTCTCATCCTTGATGGACGACGCTGTGCCGGATATGCAGTCGTCACTCAACATGAAGTAGTTGAATCATCAGCCCTAGCCTCAGGCACATCAGCCCAGAAAGCCGAATTGATAGCACTCACCAGAGCATTGTTGTTAGGAGAAAAACTTATACTGAATGTATATACAGATTCCAAATATGCCTTCACTACCCTGCATGCCCATGGAGCTCTCTATAAAGAAAGAGGACTCATCACATCCGGAGGAAAATCAGTCAAATATGGTCCCGAAATATTGATGTTACTTGATGCAGTTTGGGCCCCAACACGTGTAGCTGTCATGCATTGTCGAGGACATCAAGCAGGAAAAGGAGAAGTTGCCCGAGGAAATAGATTTGCAGATGCCTCAGCACGACAAGCAGCTATGACAGGACAAATTGCCCCACAAGCTATGCCAATGCAAGCAGCATTGTTTCCAGTACCTTTGAATCTATGGACCCCACGATATACCACCAAAGAATTGGATTACTATTGTGACAGAGAAAATGGAGTACTGAAAGATGGATGGATTGAGCTGCCACCAGAGGAGGGCAGTCAACCTCCAGGACAAATAGTAATTCCTGAACTATTAGGACCAGCCTTTGTCAAAGCTTTCCACGAAGCTACCCACTATGGGAAGAGTGCCATGGAAAAAGCACTCAGACCACACTTCTACATCCCTCTGATGACAACCATATCAGCTTCAGTAGCACGACAATGTCAAACTTGTGCCAAGAATAATGCCAAGCAAGGCCTTATTACAGCACCCCGAGTTCAGTCAAGAGGTGTGACCCCCATGCACAACCTCCAAGTTGATTTCACCGAAATGCCAAAAGCCAATGGGTACCATTACCTATTAGTATTAGTTTGTACTTTCTCTGGGTGGGTAGAAGCATTCCCAACCAGAACTGAGAAAGCCCGAGAAGTTACCAAAGTCTTAATGAGAGAGATTGTCCCCAGATTCGGAATTCCAGCAGTAATAGGGTCAGACAATGGACCCTCATTTGTCTCCCAAGTTACTCAGCAGTTAGCAAAAGCTTTGCAGATACAATGGAAACTCCACACTGCATACAGACCCCAGAGTTCAGGGAAAGTTGAGCGAATGAATCGTACCTTGAAAGCCCAAATGTCTAAGCTTTGTCAGGAGACACAATTGAAGTGGCCCCAAGTGCTCCCCATAGCTTTATTCAGAATACGCTCAGCTCCTGTAAAGTCAACAGGATTTTCCCCTTTTGAAGTTTTGTATGGTAAACCCCCACCAATAGTGCAGGGAATCAAAGGAAGTTTAGCCCAGATTGGTTCAGAAGTAACCAGACAAGAACTCCTAGCTCTTAGTTTTGTTCTGCAGACTCTCCATACGTGGATCCAAGACCAGTTGCCTATCAATTTGACGGAACCCTTGCATCCCTACCAGCCTGGTACTTCGGTGTGGATCAAAGATTGGAAGAAGACACCGTTGGAACCCCATTGGAAGGGACCGTACACCGTCATCCTGTCTACCCCAACTGCAGTAAAGGTAGCCGAGATCGACGCCTGGATCCACCACAGCAGAGTCAAGCCCGCCGCCGATCCTGAACCAGAACAGTGGACAGCAGAACAGCATCTTGATGCACCCTTGCGAGTTACTTTGAGACGGCAACCAGCAGCTTAGACACTTCATCACAAGTGCTTTGCAGCAGCCAAGTCTTTCGAAGAGGATTGCTGTTTTCCATGCAGCAACAGCTTTGTTTCAACGAACCCAATTTGTGTGTGATTTGACGCACTACTTTGAGACTACATTGACTAAGCCAGACTTCACAGGCCAACTGAAATTGCTAAAAAGTTGGTCAATGTGTACTGGACAACTTGAGGATCTTCAATCAACACTCAGCACCCGTTAAATTGCTTCATTAGCAAACGGGACGAAGAATAAAAGACCGCCGTGATCAGGATCAGCAAGCTGAGGATTCAGAAGAACTCCAATCAACATCGACATGTATCTTTACTTTTGCTTTGCTTTGGTTGCCTTCTTTGGAGGTTTTGAACAGACTCATGCTTTACCTCCATGCACTGCCTGCATTACTTCTACTAGAATTGGACTGAAAGTAACTCAGACTTTGCTTTATCATTCTTACTATACCTGCAAGGGGACAGTAACTCGGTGTATCTATAACACCACTGAACTAAATGTTTGCACTCATGGAAAAATTAAAACATGCTATAATCCGCATCAGAATCCATCCTATTACACGATGGAAATAAGATGGAAGGATGCAGATGGACCTATATTAGCTGCAACGCCACCACTTAAGGACATTACTAAACCTGCTGTTTTGAATTTTGATGCATGCAATGCTATTAATAGAGATAGTTATTCCACCTGTGGTACATGGGAGAAAGCGTATCGAAATGACCATAAGTATATGTGTCCAGAAGGTGCCACGGGATGGAGAAAGTGTACAGGTAAAAAGGAACCAGGCTATAGTACTGCCCCAGCAGCAGACTACTATTGCCCGTATTGGGGATGTGTTTTTTATGCTACCTGGAACACTGGTATAACTGATGAGAAAATAGATAAACGAATGGCTACTTTAACCAAGCCAACCACAAATGATAAATGTCAGAAAGATGCTTGTAACCCCTTACACTTACGTATACACAATCCCCATGCATGGAAACAAGGATATAAGTTTGGTTTACGTATTGCTGGAGGAGCAATAGATCCAGGGACCATTGTGTATATCAGATTGAATACTCAAGCCCACAAGTCATCTAAATATCATATTCATAATACTTTCTATGAAGCCATGCATGTAAATAAGTTTGAGATCCCTCACCCCTCACAGAATTTATTTCTAGAATTAGCCGGAGCAGTAGTATCTAGTCTTAAGATCACAGATTGTTATTTCTGTGGCGGAACCCAAATGGGAGATCAGTGGCCATGGGAAGCCCAAGAATTGAATTATTCCATGATTTACAATCAGACTGAATTACACAAGACTACCAGTGAATGGGTGTTAGCGCACTCAATCGTTGGACGTCTTTGCTATGCCAGAACTGGACCCCAGTTCACCCAAAAGGTAGGACAGCTGGTCTGTCTTAGCCAGAAGTACTATAATGCCACGACCAAGAAGATAGCATGGTGGTCAGGAATCGGACATCCTGAACCTCCTAACCCATTAGCCAGATTTCCTGAACTTGCAGGTCTATGGACGAACCTTGCTAAAGTCCAAGCCTGGCAAGCCCCACCTGGCCTATATTGGATCTGTGGAAACCGAGCATATGCACAACTCCCACCACACTGGGGAGGAGCATGTGTCTTAGGAACCATCAGACCTTCTTTCTTTCTTTTAAACACTGAACATGGAGAACAATTAGGATACCCAGTATACACTACCCACCGACACAAAAGAGCACTAAGACAGAAGAGAGAGGCCTTACAGATAGGCAAGTGGGAGAAATGGCAAGGTGATGATTGGCCACCAGAAAGAATCATTGAATATTATGGACCCGCCACTTGGAATGATGATG
Source organism: Ichthyophis bannanicus (assembly GCA_033557465.1). Lineage (NCBI taxonomy): Eukaryota > Metazoa > Chordata > Amphibia > Gymnophiona > Ichthyophiidae > Ichthyophis > Ichthyophis bannanicus. The sequence goes on from CM066035.1 coordinate 439,776,338, forward strand.
GTATGTATGGTTATCGTACCCCAATTTATATGATTAATCGTATTATTCGCTTACAAGCAGTAGTTGAAATAATAACTAACGAAACTAGTCATGCTCTTACGCTTTTAGCTAGACAAAGTACACAGATGCGCACTGCGATATATCAGAACCGCTTAGCACTTGATTATTTGTTAGCAGCTGAAGGAGGAGTATGTGGTAAACTGAACTTAACCAATTGCTGTTTGAAAATAGATGATAAAGGTCAAGTAGTTGAAGAAATTGCTAAAGATATGCAAAGACATGCTTATGTGCCAGTACAGACGTGGCACTCATTGAAATTTCCTAATTGGTTTGCTAACCTCTTTTCATGGGTGGGAGGATTTAAGACTTTCATCGTATTGGTACTAATCCTTGTTGCTGTTATCTTCTTATTACCATGTTTAATCCCATGTTGTATGCGTTCCATTCATAACACTATTGATAGTACAGTAGAGCGGAAGACCGCAACAAAAATCATGGCTTTATATACAGCCAGTCCTGGTAGAAATCCTTTAGCCAGGATGTGATTCTTCAGAAAGTGATTTAATTCTCACACCTTATTAAGTAATAGGGTGAGATTAATCAAAGGGGGGAATGTGGCAGGTGCAGGCCTGTGACCCACAGTGTCTGAACATAAGCAGGCCAGCATGGCTAGCTTGACCTGTAAATGAGGCCTGTGGAGAGGCATATAGGATTGCACATCCCCCAATATGCTGCTATTGTAAGATAGAACTCAGTAGAAATATTGAATTAGCTTAGGTAAGCAGAACTGCAGTATTGAAAGATGGAAAAATACAGAAAAGACATGTTTAAAAGTTACTGATAAGAAAAAGTACATCTGCAAAGAAATAATTAGGAGTGCTGACAGATGAGTTGCAGAGCCCAGCTCCTCTGCACGTACAAATTGGTTCTATAACCTTGAGAGTGTGAAAGTAACAAGTTGATGAACTGACCATTGTAATTGGGACTAGAAGGGGGGTATGCAGGTGTCATGCCCACTGGAGGGACATAATTGGATAAACTTATCAGTACCGGGACCAATAGAAGAAGTACGGGAGGTACGGAAGGTTACCGGGACCAATGAAATGTTTTTCTATACCTAGAATGGAACAGAAGTCTATAAAAGTTGTTGTAATGCTTGAAAACTTTGCTCAGCCATTTTGAAATTGATTGGTTCGAGACTTGTGCACAAATAAATGATTTGGACCTTTTGAACAGACTCCTGGTATCATTGGTTTGTCTGCGCTTTGCTGCTACAGTGATATTACAGATGACTTCTGTGTTCAGGAACCTCAAACTGAAGCAGGTATCAAAATTCTCAAAGTTCTCTAGCATGCAATCTCAAAGCCACATTGCAGCCCATATTCAAAGGGGTTTATCCAGTTAGCAGGACCTGCTAACTGGATAAACCTAGCCGAGGGAGATATTCAGCAGCACTAACTAAATAGCGCCGTTGAACATCTCCTCTGACTGGATAGTATCAGGCACTCCATGGACAGGGCAAGAGCGGTCTCGGCATTAATCCAGTTAAAAGTGAATTTCAGTCCACTAAGTGGATTTGGGTTGACATGAGGTTAGGACAGGTCAATACTATCTGGTTAATAGCTGAATATCGCTGCTAACCAGATAGCAAATACCTTCAGCAGCAAAACTGAATATTCAGTTCCAGATGTCAGATAGGCTCTGGCACTGAATAGCTAGTTTCAATTTCAGCCGCATTGGCCAGCTGCTTTAAAAACACTGACTGCTGTTGCTGCTGCTGAATTTTGACCCGATTATCTTTTTCCAAATTCATACTGATACACTTTAGTACACAAACTTGTTGATCTAAGTTTTCAAACTTAATTCCATGGTCAGAGAGAGGAGCACTGTTAGAGAAAAATGTATTTTATAGATTCAACATCATAACAGAAAAAAAAAACATTAAAATATCTCGATGTTCTCAAGGATAGACTTCTAGCTGTTCTGAACACCTGTAGTCAGGGCCTCAGTCTTAGAAACAGTAATTACAGTGATGATCAGCCATTAATGCTCAAACCTTATTTAGAAGCTTGACATCTAGAGATAATACTGTGAGAACATAGGCTAGGGCAGAATGTTGTTCACACAGAGCCCTGAACAAACTTCATTCTGCACATGGTGTTCAGTTTGCAGGGCCGGCTTCAGAGGGAGCCAGGAAGGCCTTAGCTCACCTCTCCACAACTGCTGGACTGAAGAGTGGCATGTTCCTTCACTCCAGCAGCTGTGTTCTAGTGAAGCCCAATGGCGTGCTGAGTGGATTCTAAATGGGCAGTGTTTATAGTACTTCCTAATGTGCCTGGCGGTTGGCATTGGAGTATAGTAATGTAGAAATCCGGTAGTCTTTCTTTATCCAGACACTCATTAAGAAGCATGTTTACTAAAAGTTAGTGCATGTTAACATTACGCAAATATCTATGCATATGAGGCCCCGCAATGAGTCTCTGCATATGGCTCCACACTCCCCTTGGGCCGCCCCTTGGCTACGGGTCAGATGCACCACTTTGAATCCCACTGCCTGATGGAGGTGGAGTGGTTGGGGATTATTCCTTTTCCTTGCTTGGCCACCAGGGAAACTCTAGTAAAAGCTGGAGGAGGGGGGTTTGTGGGGTCAGAGGTTGTCTGTTATGTTGGAGGGAAGTGTTAGGGGTGTCAGGATCTGGTAATCATGTTGCGGGATAATGTGGTAGTGGGAGCTATGAGTCATCTACAATTCTATGAGCTTTCATCCATATGTAAAACATGTTTTATATAGCAAAAAAATGTACCCTTACTTGAATTGTTTCTGAGTAGATTTTTTTTTAAATACCGGATACAAATATCTGCATTCACCAAACATATATAATGCCTTTGGGCCTTTCATTTTTCGAAGTCATGAATTTGAGAGAATCCAGCCCACAATTTATTAAACAATAGTGTAATATTGCAACATTTCTTCATCTCAGTACAAATGAGAATACGGTGTTTCATGACTAAAGTGCTGGGTGCTTTATTTTTTGATTAATTCATCAAAAGCTATCTAGGATCTAACATTTTCAGTCCCTCTGCTTAAAAAATGTATGAAGCTAGTTTATTTCTCTAAAGTATAAAATTCCAGTCCCTCAGAGCAAAACACCTGAAATAATTAATGATTTGCTTTGTTCTGAAACATAACAACTAATCTTTTGTCTGAATTCTAACTCGTCTATTTTTTTGCCTCTGGGTTTTAGTCATGTTACTACTTTAAGCCAAACTTTGATACACAATAACATGGCCTAACTACAGTATATTATAATATTACTAAGCATATTTATGACTATCCTCAAAACCATTTCATGAAGAAAGTCTTTCTAGTTTCTGATACCTCTTAAAGGACTAAAGAAAAAGAATGCTGCACTACATGACCTTGGTGCACTCATTTCCTCCCATGGTTTTCAGTACCATCTTTACGCTGATGACTCTCCTGAAATCTCACCAGGAATCCAGACTCATATCTTTGCCTGCTTATCTGACATTACTACCTGGATGTCTCATCACTGTTTGAAATTGAACATGGCCAAAACCGAGCTTCTTATCTTTCCCCCTAACCCACCTCCCCCTTATTCCTTTCTCTACCTTTGTGCATAATGCTCTATTCCTCCCTGTTTCCTCAGCTCAGAAGCTTGGGGTTAACTTTGACTCCTCCCTCTACTTCTCCACATACATCCAACTGATAGCTAAAAACTGTTGTTTCTTTTTCTATAACATCAGCAAAATTCATCCCTTCCTTTATGAACATACTACTAAGACACTTATCCACTCTTTAGTCACTTCCTGTCTAGACTATTGCAACCTTTTTCTTGTTGGTCTCCCTCTGAATCATCTATCTCCCCTTCATTCTGTTCAAAATTTAGCTGTGCAGCTAATCTTCCCCTCTTCTCAAGTTGCTTCATTGGCTCCCTATCCATTTCCATATCCAGTTCAAACTTTTTCTTCTGACCTATTGTATGTGCACTCCTCACTACCTTTTCTCTCTTATCTCTCCCTACACCCCTCCTCGAGAATGCTGCTGTTCTGGCATATCACTTCTATCTGTGCCCTTCTTTTCTACTGCGAACTCCAGACTTTGATCTTTCTACCTTGCTGCTCCTTATACCTGGAACAAACTACCTGAGTCGATATGTCAGGCTTCATCTCTGGCCCTTTCAAATACAGGCTAAAAACTCACCTCTTCGAGAGTGCTTTTGGATCCTGCCTCACATAGTTCCTGTTCTCCAACTACGTGTTTTCTTACCATTCCTCTAGACATATCTTTGTCCTCAACTGTTGTGTTGTCTGTCTTGACTAGATTGTAAGCTCTGATGAGCAGGAACCATCTTTTACGTGTCTCTGAACAGCACTATGTACACCTTGTAGTGCTATACAGATGATCAGTAGTAGTAGTCAGTAGTAGCGGTAAAAAATCATGTCCTTTCTTCATGTCTGAAGAAGTTACCACTAGAAATAAATTAAAGATGCATCTGTTCTCTGTTGCTTTTAATTGATTTGATTTTTATTTTAACTGTTTTGTAGAGTTTATTTTATGTTTTGTAAAATGTTTGTTATGCATGTTACTTGATTATGATTATTATTTGTTATTTTATTATTTTGTTTTGAAGTGTTGGATTGGTGAACTATAAATATAATAAATGAAATGAATGGTCTTATAATTCCATGGGTTACATATCTTTTAGTCATAACAAGCTAACACAAAGTACAAAATTCCATTTTTCTCCAGGATCAATATGGCTATGATATACACTTTGAAGGCAATTTTAGAAGGATTAATTGCCATTTACAAATGTACAAAAGCTGAAGTACATATGTAAATAATCATTATACATGTGAGCAACAATGTTGGTAAAGTTGTGACTCACATGTGCATACCTACATCAAATACAGACTTGAAGAGGGGCGGGAGTGTTTTTGGTAGACCTTTGAAGTATACATGTATTTCCTCACGGTTTGCAGCTTGTCATGCTGTGAGGGCTTGTGTGCATCAGTAGCTTAACTACTGGCAGGGTCTCCCAAGATGGACAGGTCTCAGCTGACGTGCTAGACCAAGACAAACTACCCATATGGGAGCAGCAGAATGGGATGGTGTTAGCGGTGGAGGATCAAATTTCTGTGGCAATGGCAACAACACTAGAATTACCTGCAAAGAAGAAAGTCCTGCCAATGTACTTTCGTATCTTGCCATGAAAACCCAATGGATAATTACAACAAAAGAAACTGCACTATAGTGCTAGAAGATGAGGCTCCCAGGTCAGAGGACACTCAAGTGGCCACTGGGAGGAGCTGAAGACTTTTCAGAGTACAGTAGGAATTTATGATGTGGTTGGATCAAAGCCCTCGGGACATCTGACTGCTGGTGTAGCTGTGCATGAAATGAGAGTCAGAAGCTGCAAAGATGTATCACATATTGGGCCATGGAACATATGAAGCATGAACCAAGGGAAGCTGGAGGTGGTCAAGAATGAAATGGAATGTATATAACTTGATCTGTTGGGTGTCAGCGAACTGAAATGTACTGGCATCAGGCACTTTGCATCTGATGACCACATGGTCTAATATGCTGGAAATGAAAAACAAAGACGATATTGCCTTGCATTTATAATCAAGAAGAAACTTGCACAAACTGTAATGAAAACAATGCAATCAGTGAACGCTTTATTTCTATTACTCTATGTCAGAGGAATGCTCACCATCACAACTATAATTCAGTTATATGCCCCAACAATAGCTGCAGAAGAGGATGAAGTTAATGAGTTTTATGAACAAGTACAAGCTGAAATTGACAGAACATTCAAACAGTATATCCTGATTGTCATGGGTGACTGGAGCTCAAAAGCTGGCAACAAAGAAGAAGGCAAAGTGCTTAGAAAATATGGTCTTGGCAACAGAAATGAAGTTGAAGAAAAACTAATAGAATTCTGCAAGACCAACGATCTATTCATCTTAAACACCTTCTTCCAGCAACACAAGTGGCGACTATAACATGGACATTACCCAATAGAATGTACAAAAATCAAATTGCATTTGTGGAAGTCAATCATAGAAAAGCTCTATAACATCAACAAAGATAAAATCTGGAGATGACTGTGGTTGTTGTTGTTGTTGTTGTTAAGTGCCGTCGAGTCGGAGTCGACTCATGGCGACCCTCTGGATAGCTATCCTAAATTGTGTTCGGTCTTCAGTCAGGCGGCTCATTGTTGACAGACTGATACCCGTAGCTGCTGTTATTGTATCAATCCATCTCATTGCTGGCCTTCCTCTTTTGCGTTGACCTTCTATCTTGCCAAGCATGATGTCTTTCTCTAATGATCTCTCTCTTTGCATGATGTGTCCAAATTATGAAAGTCGGAGTCTTGTCATCTGAGCTTCTAAAGAGAGCTTAGGTTTGATCTCCTCTAGTACTGACTGGTTTGTTCTTCGGGCAGTCCATGGTATACACAGTATTCGCCGCCAGCACCATAATTCAAAGGCATCAATTTTCTTCCTGACTGTCTTTTTCACTGTCCAGCTTTCACATCAATATGATGTTATTGAAAATACCATGGCCTGAACAAGTCGAATCTTTATATGGAGAGAGACATCTCTGCTCTTGAGAATCTTATCTAGGTCTTTCATAGCCATTCTGCCAAGAGCAATGCGTCATCTGATTTCTTGACTGCTTGTTGCTTCTTTATTGATAGTTGATCCAAGTAGGTTAAAGTTGTTCACAATTTCAATTTTTTCTCCTTCAACGATGAACATGTTGATTATGCCAGTTGTCCTGATCTTTGTCTTCTTTACATTAAAGTGCAGGCACATTTTGAGACTATAATCTTTGATTGTGATAAGCAAATGTTTCAGATCATCTTCACTTTCAGCCAGTAATGTAGTATCACCAGCATAGCGAAGGTTGTTGATGAGTCTTCCACCAATCTTCACACCTCTGTTGTCTTCATACAATCCTGCTTCTCTGATGATTTGTTCTGCATATAAATTAAACAGGTAGGGGGAAAGTATGCAGCCTTGTCTTACACCTTTGCTTATTTTAAACCATTCTGTTTCTCCTTGTTCCGTTCGAACTGTTGCTTCTTGATCAATGTACTGATTATGCAAGAGAACAATCAGGTGTTCTGGTATACCCATGCTTCTTAATGTGGCCCAGAGTTTCTCATGCTTTACACAGTCAAAAGTCTTGCTATAGTCAATAAAGCACAAATAGATATCTTTTTGGTATTCTTTAGTCTTTTCCAGGATCCATCTCAGATCCGCAATGATGTCTCTCGTTCCTCGTCCTTTCCTGAACCCTGCTTGCACTTCAGGTAGTTCTTGTTCCAGGTATGGTTGTAGTCTCTTTTGAATAATCTTCAGTAGAATCTTGCTGGCATGTGGGATCAGAGCGATTGTGCGATAATTTCCACAGTCAGTTGGATCACCTTTCTTTAGTATTGGTATAAACACAGATCTTTTCCAGTCAGTTGGCCATGATGTTGTCTTCCATATTTCTTGGCAGAGCCCTGTAAGTACGGTAACAGCTGCATCAGATTGTTGTAATGCTTCTATGGGAATGCTATCAATGCCTGGTGCTTTGTTCTTTGATAAGGCTTTCAATGCTGCTTCAACTTCTTCTTTCATCACCAATGGTTCCCGATCATAAGGTACAGGTTGAAACAGCTGTTGGTCCACTTGATCTTTATTATATAAAAACTCTGTATATTCCTTTTCTTGATCTTCTCAGCATCATTCAACATAGAAGCTTGAGCATCTTGTAACATTCCAATTCGAGGCTGAAACTTTTTCTTTAACTCTCGTAGCTTTAGGACAGCCGATCTTGTTCTTCCTCTAATAGTTTCTGTTTCTATTTCCTTGCAAGTGTCATTGTAGTACTTTTCCTTGTCCTGTCTTGCTGCACATTGGAAATCTCTGTTGAGTTCTGCAATTGTCTTTCTTTCTCCTCTGGCTTTAGCTTCTCTGCGTTTCTGGGTAATTTTCAGAGTTTCTTCCGTCATCCATTTTGGCCGTTTTTTCTTTTTCACCTTTTGTAGAGACTTCTCGCTTTCTTCCAACACAACCTTCTTGATGTCATTCCATAACTCTTCAGGAGCTCTGTCATTTGTATCTAAAGCAGCAAATTGATTTTGCAGGCAGTCTTTAAATTCCAGTGGTATATTCTCAAGGTCATATTTTGCTGCATTCATGAGTGGTTTGCTCTTTTCCAACTTTTTTTTTTTTTTTTATTTAAATTTTTAATTATTACAAACAAATTCCAGAATACAATCTGAAGCGAAATACAGATAACATAAAGAGACAAAAATATCTCCATGAAAATCACACCCAAAGAAATATATTATAATAATTCTAGACCACCATAAAACCACTATAAGATCCAAGAAAAAAGAAAAAAATAATCATACTTAGAAACTAAGTTACTTAACAGATAATCACAGGAGCATTGATATCATTATATGGCGGCCGATATGGGAGTCCCCTCTATCCCTCCTTCCCTACTTTGTATAAATTGCAACAATTGTAAGGCATCAAAAAACAAATATTGTTTAGCACAATACAAAATCACACATTTACACGGATATCTTAATTTAAATTGAGCTCCCAGAGAGAGGGCTCTCTGGCGTAAAGCCAGAAAGTCTCGCCTCCTTTTCTGGGTGTCTCGAGAAAGATCAGGAAAAATATGTATTTTTGCGCCCATAAATTGAGATTGAGACATTTTTAGGAAATACAATTTTAACACAGCATTCCTATCTGATTCGAAGGCAAAATTAACCACAAGAGTAGCCCGACTTGTCACCACCTCCAGCGAGCTTTCAAGAAATTCAGTCAAATTCAATGTAGAAGATACTGGCCCTGCAGCAGTGCCCTGCTGACCAGGCAGATCTACAGAGGCAATAGACACATATTGAGCCCGTGCCAGAGGGGGTAGCGAAGCCTCGGGCATCTGTAAAACTTCCAAAAAGTACTTACGGACCAAGTCCAATGGTGCGAGCAAGGGAGACCTCGGGAAATTCAGAAATCTTAGATTATTTCTCCTCAGCTGATTATCAAGAAATTCAATTTTTCTTGCCTGAATCAACCGGTCCCTTGAATTCACAACACCGAGGGCCTGCAACTCCTCCACCTTAGATTCCACCTGCAGAATTTTCGTAGCATGAATAGTAGCCTCCGTTTCCAGAGAGGAGCACTGCGCTTTAACTTCAGACAAATCCTGAGATACAGAACCCACAAACGGTAAGAAGGACTGCTGGAGGGTAGAGATAGCTTCCCACAAGCTATCCAATGTTACTAGCGCCGGTTTAACCACACTCCCAGGCAACCGGGAAGCCACAATGCGGGGGGAGCTACTTCCACCAAACTCTACCCCCGAGGAACCGCCGGAAGGAGACACTCCTGCTCGACCCCCTACGGCTCCAACTGCTGCCAAATCCTTCCCACGGGAGCCCTCAGCAGACCCAGCAGCTGCACACATCGGGGAAACCTCACTCGTCTGCAACACCGTGAGAGGGCCTCCCGGCTGAGCTGGGGATGCCTGTACAGGGCTCAGAAGGACCCCTTCCACGCTGAGATCCGCCTGCAACAACGGCGGATCCCTCGAAGCCATACAGCCGGCAGGGGCACAGAATCCGGTTATCGAAGTCTGAACGAGCTGACCAGCCGAGGAAGACGCCTCCGAGGACTTCTGGGCAAGCTGTTTCCTTTTCCTCCCCATCAGAACGATACGCTCAGATACCGGACCAGGACCAACACTGTCGGCATCTTACTCCAACGCCATCTTGGATCGGCTCCCCTCTTTTCCAACTTTAGCTTGAGTTTGCATACTAGTAGTTGATGATCTGTACCACAGTCAGCTCCAGGTTTTGTCTTTGTTGATGTTACAGAGCTTTTCCATCGTTGACTAACACAGATGTAGTCAATTTGATTTTTATACAATCCATTGGGTGAAGTCCATGTGTACAGTCGCCGCTTGTGTTGCTGGAAGAAGGTGTTTGAGATGAATAGATCATTGGTCTTGCAGAATTCTATCAGTCTTTCTCCAGCTTCATTTCTGTTGCCAAGTCCATATTTTCCAACTACTTTACCTTCTTCTTTGTTGCCAACCTTTGCGTTCCAGTCACCCATGACTATCAGGATATCCTGTTTGCATGTTCTGTCAATTTCAGCTTGTACTTGTTCATAGAACTCTTCAATTTCATTCTCTTCTGCAGCTGTTGTTGGGGCATATACTTGAAGTACTACAGCAGTCAGATGCAGCTGTTACCATATTTACAATGTCATGGCCAAATGACTAGAAAAGATCTGTGTTTATACCAATACTAAAGAAAGATATTCCAAATGACTATAGAAATTATTGCACAATCACTCTGATCCTACATGCCAGCAGGATTCTACTCACAATTATTCAGCAGACACTACAACCATACCTGAAGCAAGAACTGACTGAAGTGCAAGCAGGGTTTAGGAAAGGGCAAAATAAAGATCTCATTCATCACGGCCCATCCTTGAATAGAGACTTATCAGAGAGACAGGAGCTGCCCTCTACTGCAGGAACTGCCAATCATGATGTCCTACCTACAGATCCAGGGAGAGGCTTTTTGCTGATGTGGTGTACAGATTGGGAGAATATGAATGTGAATGTGGGAGTGCAGCTGTCAGAGATGATCAAAGAGTGCACCAATGGACAGTCCTTAACTGTGAGGTTACCTTGAGGATTTAACATAGATGGATTGTTTTGTTCTTGGACTGAACATACAAAGAACACTCCATCAGCCCCAGAGCCGTGGAGGTGAGCTAAAGTGAGGGCCGATAGGACAGAGCAATTGTTGCTGATTAAGAATATATGGTAGTATGGGGGTCTATTCTGTCCGGCAAATAGCAGTGATGGATGTCCCGTTGGATGTCCATCCCCGCTATTCATCCCCATTGCCATCCCTGACTAAACCTCCCCATACGAACAAGGAGTTTGTACGGGGAGGATTAGATGGAGGCAGGAGGGGGCGGTGCAGAGGCAGAGTTAGGGCAGGCTGTGGGTGGTCCATGGCCCTGGATGTACAGGGCAGATTCTGAAGTTGACCCTCTATGTCTGGGGCCAGCAGACAGGACAGGGGACTTATTCCACCCTGGAGGTGGAATAAGTTCCCCTAGATGTCAGGGGACGGGAGGCCCATCCAACAATGAAAAGGTGAGGGGTGCAGGAGATTCCCCACAGCCCGACCCTGGCCATGGGAGATCATGCAGCCTGGGCTGCAGGAAAGGAGAAAGTGGTCGGCAGCTGGGGATTGCAGCTCCTGAATAGAGCCACGGTGCCATGGCAACTGGATGCCATGGCACTGCGACTACATTCAGGAGCCTGACTGAGTTAGCCAGGCAGGGGCCTGTACGTGCAGGCCTAAATATGATTCTAATCCCATAGGGTCTAGATGTGCCCCACGAGATCAGAATCACATCTACCTCTGTGTGTTCGGTTCCAAACAGATGCAAATAGGCCGGGACGCACAGTACAGAATGTGCCTCCATAGAAAATAGACGACTACCAAGGGGAGGGTATATTTCCTCCTGCCAGGTATATCTCCTCCTGCCAGGGAGGATACAGTTGTAGATGTGGAATGTGTGAGAATGCCGAGTGGAAGGATGAGTGGAGATAGTGAATGGGGTGACTGTGCAGAGAGGAGGGGTGGGTAGTAATGGCGCCTATAAGTGATCTGTGTAGTTTATTTTGGCAGAGGATGCGACTAAAATGCAAAAGAAGAGATAACGAGGATGAAGAAAGAGGAATATGGATGAATGTTATTTTGTTTATGGGGTTATGTAGGTCGTTATTGTTGCTCAGTCGAAAATTATGAAAGGGGATATGTAGTGAAATATATATGTGCTTATAGGTTATCCAAGAACTATGGGTCTCTTAAATGGTAGAAATGGAAGGTTTTAAATGCCTCTCTTAATATCAGAGGGATAAACCATCTAAGTGAGGGGAACAGAGTGCTGGATATACTGCTTCACGCTAGGATGGATATCACCCTTTTACAAGAAACTCACTTAACTCAGCAGGAACACAAGAAACTCCAAACTAAAGACTATGAACAAATGTTTTGATCCACATACAATTTGAAAAAGAAAGGGGTGGCCATCCTTATACATATATGGGTAGTCTTTGTTCATTATGCTTCTGGGGGAGACTTGCAGGGGAGGTTGGTATGGATCATGGTAGAATAGAACATGACTTGGTCCTGCTCAACCTTACACCCCTAACGGACCGAAGGATATTTTTTTTCAGAGAGGAGTTGAAGAATTTGCAGGGGTAGCTAGAGGGGTTGGATAATAGCGGGGGATCTTAACTGTGTCCTGGGATAGAAAGACTGCTCCAATTATGCGGCAAAGCTACATAAAAAAGAAGAGCAAGAACTCAGGGAATGCATAAAAAAATGGGGATTGATAGACATTTGGCTGGAAAGGGATGGAGAAAGAGGAGAATACACCTACTACATCCCCCGAACAGATTTTATACCCAAATAGACCACATTCTTACATTAAAACAAAGTGCAGTCCAATTTGATAAAGTGAAAATCCACCCAATAGAATTGTCAGATCATGGAATGGTGGAGTGCTGCTGACACACGGGAGGAGAGGGAGTTAAGTCTGATTGGTCAGGGAGGAGGACCGATACTCTCATGTTAAAAAAGACATTGTGTTATCTAAATTAAAATTTGAATGGCAGCAATACTTAAGTACCAATGATAATGGCAAAGTTCCAGATAGGATCTTATGGTATGGAGGAAAGCTTTCCTGAGAGGTATACTGATTCAATGTGCGTCCCAAGCTAAAAATGAAAAAAAGAAAAGAAATCTAAGATGCTGCTGCTGCAGCAAATTAAAGAACTCCAGCAAAAACACTGTAGAACTTGATGAAAGGAAGCAGGTTCTTGAGAGCGAGAGAATTGCGCACCTCTTGAGTCTCACAAAGAGGCAATATATGAACAGGGGAACAAAGCAGGGAAATTATTAGCTTGGCAACTAAAAAAGCAGAGGGCCTCAAGGCTTATAGGTGAGCTCAAAGGGGAAGGGGAGAAAGAATATGCTTCACTAAAGTGATCTGTGCCGAATTTATGACATTTTATGAGAACCTATACAAGTCTGAATGTGCAGTCCTGAGACAATACAGGCATACTTGACCTCAGTGGATCTACCTAGGCTGAGCGATGAGAAGACGATTCTTTTGATTAGTGAAAATGAAGTGCAACGGGCCATTAAAGCCTTACCTAAGGGGAAAGCCACGGGTGCAGTTGGATTCCCAGCAGAGTTTTATCAGGGGCTGTGTCACGAGTTCTCCACCATAGTAGAGGATATTCATGGGCATGCTGAGAGGTGACTTGTTGCCAGCATCAATGAATCAAGCCAATGTAATAGCCCCACATAAAGAAGGTAAACCGCCCCAATTATGAAGCAGCTATAGGCCAATAGCATTAATCAATTGTGATGTAAAACTATTTGTAAAAATGTTTGAGAAGCGCATAGAGAACATTCTTCCACATCTAATACACCCAGATCATACTGGATTTATAAAAGGGGGGTTAATCTCAGATAATGTAAGACAGGCAGTACTTTTGTTGCAGATCATTAAGGAGCATAAAAGTCCAGTGCTGTGCATAGCCCTCGACCAGAAAAAACATTCAATAGAGTAGAGTGGGGGTTTCTATTTGAAATGCTTAATGCCTTTAATCTAGGAGAAGCCTTCCTACAGAGAATTCAGGCACATTATGTGGGCCGATGGCCAAGATTCTATCCAATTGGAACAGTTCTGAAACCTTTAATCGGCAGAGGGGCACGAGACAAGGCTTCCTGCTCTCCTCTATGTTATTTGCCAAGGTAATAGAAGCCTTTGCAGCTCGGGTAAGAACAAACCTTATGATCCAGCCCATTAAGGTGGACAAAAAAACTTTAATGTGTGCCTTCAAGCAGTGCCTGGGTTTTCTTGGCAGCGTGACTGGAAGTAGATTGCCAGGCTTTTCCTCTGAGGAAATGGAGAGTTAAGTGACTTGCCTAAGGGCACAAGTGGGAAATGAATCCTGATTTCTTGGTTACCAAGCCAGTGCTCTAGCCACTAGGCTATGCCTCTACTCTGTTCTGGCACCCTTCTATTTCTTTTTTTTTAAAATAAGATTTTAATAATATACAAGAAAGAAAAGTGTACTATAAACACTCATAATCCAGCCCACATCAAGGAGAACATCAAACATTATAAACAAAACAAGACTTCCTAAACCTTCAGGATATTAATTAATTAGCATTAAACCCCTTTTACTAAACCCAAGTACATTGAATAATAAAACAGAAAGAATTATTTCCTTTATCCTTTCCCCTGTAGAAAGACCTCCAAAGAGGGGCCTCAAAAAAACACATATTTCTTCCCTTGATAACAAATGAGGCATTTGCATGGAAATTTCTGGAAGAAGGCTGCCCCTAAAGCCAAAGTACAAGACTTAAGCTCTAAGAAGGCTTTCCTCCGCCTCTGTGTCTCTCACGTGACATCAGGAAAATTTTGAATTAACTGGCCAAAATATTTCACTTGCTTTTTTGCAAAATATAAATGGAGAATCTGCATCTTATCTGTATCAGTAACAAATCAGACCAAAAGAGTGGCTAGTGAAGAAATCTCAAGAAAGGATTGTAAATATACCGACAAATATAAACTAGGAACATTCAAACAATCAAGTTCTTGTTCAACTTCTGCAGAGTCCCGAGCTAGTTCAGAAACTCCTACTGGTAAGTAATACAATTTTGATAAACAAACTTCCTTGGGGTTAGGCAGCAGGAGAACATACTTCAAATATTTATGCAACAGTATTAATGGTGATACGAAATTTGTCCGAAGAAAATTCAAAAACTGTAAATTTTATGAGCGATGCTATCTAACGACATATTCTGAGACACAAAACAAGCAAATCGTGAGAAGTAGAGGCGAGGGTGCTTTGTACAGCAATAAGCTAAGATTCTAAATTTCTATTGGAATTTTCAATAGCCGACAAACAGGCTTCGTGCTGTGCAAAAACACCCACCATCTCCTTAGAAAAGGATGATACTCTAGCCAGCGAAGATTGTAAAGAAATCTCTGTCCATGTTACAACCTGCCAAATGTCTTTTAAGAAAATCTCTTGTGGAGGTTGAATCTGCTCCTGAATCAGAGTAAATTCAATTGTTTTAGGCAGGGTATTAATTGTACAGTCAGACAACACAAAGTCCAGAGACACATTCGACTGGGAAAAGGTGCTGCTAGGAAACTCCACATCCCTCCCTAGAGCAGGGTCCACTCTAGAAACTCCTTGTCAAGGGTTTGGAGGGGAACAAAAACCTTGTAATTCAGGGAGAAGAAAGTGTGCTCGGAGAAGATGTCATCTCCTCGGCGACCATCGGCCTACTTACTTTTATTGCAGAATCCAATGCCAACAAATGTGCGGTCATTGGACCCACTACATTTGCCGCCTTGGTGATAGCCATCATGATACCTCTCTTCTTACACTTCCCCATAAAACTCTCATAGACTTCTCCTCATTTACTCCTTCATGCTCCGAAGGGGGTCCAAAGGGGCAGACCTGCCCCTTTGGGCATGCCCCTTCACAGTACCTGCCCACGGGCACACACCCTTGGCCACATCCTGCAGTGGGGTAGAGTATTTAAAGCCCAATAACAGTCATGTGAGAGACTCCATGCAGACTTCGCGGGTCCTGAAACTCCAATTAGAAGGTCAGCAAAGCAATAGCAGGAAATCAAATGCTCTCATCTTCCTGAAGTGGGGCAGAGTATTTAAAGGCAGTGAACTCTACTGAGCAACCAAGTAGTAGTAGTTGATGTTTTATTATTCTATTCTATGTCTGACTTTTGAATTGAAAATAATCTAGTAGGAGCTCAATGTACAGTCACATATTGTGAGGTACACAGTATGTGTCTCTTTTCTAACAAAGGGGAAGAATGTGCGAGGGAAGCATGTCTATTGATCAGGTTCAAGATGTTTCAAAGTATTCATAATATCCTAGTTGGGGAGAATGTGCTCTTGCTTTATAGAGGAAATGCAAAAATTGACTGAGATATGTTCATTTGCAGATAACTTCTCCTGTTAATTTCCTGTATGTATCTTGGAAGATACTTATTGACCTTTTCAACATATAAGTACCTCTTCGTTAGAATAAAGATAGTAATAAAGGAAATAAAGTAAGCATGGGTACTTATATGTGTAGGTAACAAGATCTGACCCTAATGTATGTAAGGGCCAGCACTTAACACGAACAAAGCCTCAAGGAAAGAGCTAACAAAATCAAAAGCACGGGAACAGAAGCTTGGAAACATACTGAGGATTCAGAGTTGTTGAAAAGTGAAAGGAAAGCCATCTATTAACTGGATCTATGGTACTTTTAACAGGAAGTAATTGGAACAGACTGGAAAGGCCTGATGGTCCTTATCTGCCATTATATTCTATGCTCTTATATAAGTATGAAGTAGAATTATACTAAATATTTACATAGATGAACAGAGTATACAGTACTACCATGTAGCCCAAACTTTGCACATTAGTGACATCAATAATTCAATGTCTTCACTGGTGCAAATCACACAGTTTTTGCTGTAGAATTTGCATCAATAGTCAGATATACTCGATACCATGGGAAGAATATCCACAAAGATTTGCAATTGTATTTACTCTAGGTAATTTTTCCTTGCAAAGTAACATGCATAGTTTTGAAGATACAAAACGATGCTGCATTTCTACCTCATCACTGAAAACATCTCCATTGAATCAATAAAGGGTTGGCAATTTTCAAGGCCCATTTACATAGGTGTTAGGCAATTCCTTAATTTGTGCTTTTCAAAAAAAAGCCTTTCAATATTTACGAAAAGAAACCTTAGAGGATTCTAAAAGAATGAAAAACAACTTAATTTGGATTTTTAAAAAATAGCAACAGGTAATGGCATTTCAGGGACTAATATTTCTGTGATTATCTGGATAAGTTATCCAACTATATTAACAGGATATTCAGTAGGATTAAACAGATAATTCCAATAGCAGAATATAGCAGGCTAAGGGGTATGTTTACTAAACTGCAATAGTGTTACCGGCGCTACGTGCAACGATAACATGAGGAATGCCAAATAAGGAAGTGGGTGTTCCAGAGTCAAGGTAGCAATGGCTGTTTATCGTGTGATAGAGGGCGCCTTGGCTTGTTATCGTGGGGTAACCTTAATTCGTGCCAGCACTGTGATAAAAGCTATAGAGGTATAGCCCACTGGCTAATACAATGACTGCTGAGCCAGAAGTCATGGGTTTGATCCCTCAGAGGTCTCATCTAATAAGGCTGTCCAAGGCAATCCCTTTTCCTGCCTGTAACAGTCAGACACATTTCTACAATCTGTGCTGCCATCAAAAACACACCCTCACCTCAGTACTGTAACCTAAGGTGCCCCATAGGCACTTTAATGTGCCCTATAGGTTATGGCACTGAGGTGAGGGTGTTTCTGCTGGCAGCACAGATTGTAGAGATGTGGCTGACTGCTACAGGCAGGAAATGGGATTGCCTCAGACAGCAGCATTAGATGAGACCTCTGAGGGATAGAACCCACAACATCTGGCTTGGCAAGCATTGAATTAACCAGTGGGCTACACCTCTATAGCTTTTATCAATGCACTGGCTGGCTACAGAAAGACTGCAGGTCACCGCATGAAATGTCTGCTGTGGTTACCAGGATAGGGTAAACTCACCAGTACCCATGATGCAATGCACATGCAGAACAGCAGTCTACATCTGATCATAGGATGGGGTATGCGCCTCTACAGCACCTCAGCCTGGTAGGGGGAACTGACCGTGTGTGTTACTGGCACAGAGTAGCTACAGACCATGACATTGTGCGGTTCCTGTACTCACCCTGAGCGTGAGGTGGGGCAACCAGCACCAGGTCTGCAGTACCCGGCTTAGGTGAGATAGGTTGTATTGCAGGTCCCCATCAGTGCCAGTGTGTGATAGGTAGTCCTTGCAAACCCACCTAGAATACTTCTCTGTCCATCTGTATTCCCCAATCATGTCTAACCCTTGATTATAATGCCCCCAGAATAGTGCATATCCTGTGTGGTTGCTGTGGTCACTTGTTATGACAGCAGGGGGTGTCTGGACCCACATGTGGATTATGTAACTCCATCTACCAACTTGCCCTCTCTGAGTCAGGGTGGGGGACAGGATCTGCCACTAACAGAACCACACTCTACATCTTTGTAATGGAGGCAGTAGAGGGGACATAATGAAGGGCTGTGGACCCATCAACCCCCGTGCTGCTGGGGAAAGGGCACAGCACTGGCAGTCGGCCTGGAAAAGATCAGCTGCCCCCCCCCCCCACCACCACAATCTGACATTTACCAGCAGAGAACACAGTCAGTCTGCAGCCGCTGAACCCTGCAAGGTGTTCCAGCCATACACATGCTAACAGCAGACAGTCTGTTAGCCAATACATACTGCATGTTCCTAGAGGAACTATGTGCACCTCCTCCCATCCCCCACCAGTCTTGTCTATCACCTCTTGTCTTGGTCTTTATTTGTAGCGTCCTTCATCTTTATCTTTAGTGTCCCCCTGGGTCTACTGCTGTCCTTACTATCTTTCTCTCTTCTTTTCTATTGGCTCTCCTATCATACCAATGGCATTCCTTCTTCCGCCTTTACCAGTTGCACTTGGCTACTATTGTACACCGCTTTGACGCTCCAGCAATGGGCAGTATATCAAATGTTTTGAATAAAGAGGAATGTAAGCACAAACACCAAGCAAATATGTCAGTGATTGGGCCCCAGAAAAAAAGAAACTCACAGATATCACTGGAAAAAAAAACAGTGCATTGCACTATGTGGGAACCTAGGCATGCCATGGTCACTGCTCAGTCAGGGTGAGAGTGACATCCCAGCATGACATGCTGTGGCCACCATGTCCGTGCAGGTGGTGGTCAGGCACTACAATGTCCCAGCTATTGCCCTATGCCCTGTGCAGATGTATCCTGCCCAGACTGCCCTGTCCAGGCTATACCCACAATACCTTGCTCCTCATTATGCACCATGGCAGGCTAATACTGGAAACAGTGTAAGCATTGTGGGCTCAGTAAGCTGTAGGCAGCCCACAAAATACTGGATAGACATACACACACTCCCACACCTGTTTCAGCATTGTGCAAAGATAGAGGTGGTTGGCAGCCCTGCCCTCCACACCAGTCCTGAGCACAGTGCAGGCATTGCTAAGGTATTCAATACTGTTAGGGTCACTCTCCGGGGTGGTAACACTGTCAGAAAAAAAAAGGAAACACACTCCACATATATCAGAAAGGTTGCTATGATGAATATCTGTTAACAAAATTGTGTTTAATTTAGGATTTGCTATCTGAAATTAATCTTAGCAACTTTTTGATATATGTGGAGCGTGTTTCCATGTTTATGTGCTAAGGTATGCAGGTGCTAGTAGTAGTAACTGCTGCTCCGCGCTGGGTCCAACAGCCTGATTCTCCATGAGGTTTTGGATAGTGGAGCCTGTGGGTGTAGGTGTTTGTGCCCCTGTTGGCTGATGCTCTAGGGAGTGCACATGTTTATGTTGTATGTGCTCTGTAGGGTAAAATATAGGGACATGGTCTGCAGGAGCCACAGCTGTGACTTGAACCTGTGACCTTCTGCCCCTGAATACACTGGCTGTGTGTACTTCACCAAACTGTTGCCACTGAGGCAAATCATTCCCTGGGGATACCATGACTGTTCTTCAGACAGACCTTGTCTGTTGCACTGCACGCCACCTACCTAAACAGGGCTTGGCCTTGGTCTTCTGTGGGAAGATGCCACTTGCCCCCTCCACCATTCATAACCCCTCCACCACCATACTGACATGCTCTTATGCTGGTGGTGCGCAGTCTCAGACCATCCAGTGTGCTGGTAGGTGGCTGCCTATGGTGTGGGGTCTGGGGTAGGGGTGCCTACATAGGACATCCACACTTCCCCCGGCACCACCTGCCAATGTTATGTGCCCTTTGGTTTATCTGCTGGGTGCTATCCCCTGGGACATTGTGGGACACACTCTTGGGAATGTTTGACCCTCTCACCACCCTCTGCGGGCCTTAACGCTGCTGGGGCCATTATCGTGCAATAAAGTAACATTATCGCGCGATAACGTTGCCGCTGTGACATTATCGCAGTTTAGTAAACATACCCCTATATTTATCTGATTATACATATCTATGTAATTTTAGGACAGGTATTTCAGTGGCATGACTTATTTGGCTCCTCTCTACTCTCACTCCAGAGCTGGCTAGAGTAAGAATTTCAGAAATTTCTGTCATGGATTTGGGGGAGAGGGAGATTCAGGACTACAGGGCAAGGAGAAAGAAGGGGGAGGGGGATGCTGAGTGTGGCCTAGCAGGATGCCACTGCAGCAACGGGAAGTAGTCATGGGCCAGGAGCAATGTGGCTCGGCGAGTATAAAGTGGGTTTATGGGCCAGTTTAGGCCTATGGGCCATAGTTTGGAGAGAAAACAGGCATTCAGCATTTCTAAAAATAATATTCAGGAGCTTGATTCAGCTTTATATATGTTGGCCTCTGGAGGTCAATAGGGTGAAATGTGAAAAGGAATTTTAGAAAGGACATCTAGATGCTATCTGGGATGTCCATGCCCAAATTATTGACATGTGTAGTTTGGAGACAATATCAGAAATGTAGGCAACCCCAATATGGACATAGAAAACATAGAAACAGAGAAATATGATGACAGAAAAAGACCACATGGCCTATCTAGTCTGTCCTTCCATAACAACTACAACAGTCCCCCCGTTTTTACCTTTAGAGATCCTCTGTGTTTGTCCCATGCTTTTTTGAATTCAGTTACTGTCCTCATCTCTACCACCTCCACTGGGAGACTATTCCACGGATCCACTACTCTTTCCATAAAGAAATATTTCCGCCATATCACTCCTGAATCTATCTCCCTTCACCCTCATCCCATGTCCCCTCATAGCAGAACTTGCTTTTCAATTGAAAGGGCTCTCCTCCCTGAACATTTATGCCACGGAGGTATTTAAACATCTCAATCATATCACCTCTATCCCGCCTTTCCTCTAAGGTGTACATATTAAAGATCCTTCAGTCTGTCCTCATATGCTTTATAATGAAGACCACTAATCATTTTAGTAGCCACCCTCTGCACTGACTCCATCCTGTTCACATCCTTTTGAAGGTGCGGTCTCCAGAATTGCACACTATACTCTAAATGAGGTCGCAACAAAGACTTATACAGAGGCATTATCACCTCCTTTTTTCTGCTAGCCATTCCTCTCCATATGCATCCAAGCATCCTTCTAGCTTTTGCCGTCACCTTTTCTACCTGTTTAGCTACTTTAAGATCATCAGACACAACCACGCCTAGGTCCCGCTCTTCTTTAGTGGACAAAAGTACTTCACCCCCTATACTATATTGCTCCCTTGGATTGCTGCAGCCCAAATGCATGACCTTACATTTTTTAACATTAAATCCCAGCTGCCAAATTCTAGACCATTCTTCAAGCTTAGCTAGATCCCTCTCATGTTATCTACCCCTTCCTGGGTGTCTACTCTATTGCAGATTTGGTATTATCCGCAAAGAGGCAAACCTTACCTGAAAGCCCTTCCGCTATATCACTAACAAAGATGTTAAAAAGAATTCGGACCAAGAACAGATCCCTGGGGCACACCACTGATAACATCCTTTTCCTCAGAGTGAGCTCCATTTACTTGTACTCTTTGTCACCTCCCACCCAACCAATTTCTAACCCAAGCAGTAACTTTAGGGTCCATCCCTAGGGTGCTCAGGTTGTTTATAAGTCGCCCGTGAGGAACAGTGTCAAAGGCTTTACTGAAATCTAAATACACCACATCTAGGGCTCTCCCTTGGTCCAACTCCCTGGTCATTGTCAGGGAGTTGGACCATCTACATAGACCCCCCCACAATGGTATCATAGACCGGAAATGTGTTTCAGCCTGCCATTTTAGTAGTGGAGACATTTTACACCTCACAAACCACACAACAGGTATCCCCAAATCCTATCAGTTCTCTTCATTGTTGTGGACTGTACTATTAGAGTACAATCTCCTCTATACCCTCCAAATGCTTTTCTGGGAAAATGCATACTTTTTGGATGCCTATCCGTGCCTTGGAGCAGGTGCAGATTTGGAAACGGGCAGAGGCATTGTATCCTGAAATAATGGTACTCCCTACCTCCAAATTTCAGTTTCTTTTTGTGTGTCATTGATAGTGTTATTTTAGATATGTATTGTACTGCATGTATTTATTGATATCATGTCTTTATGCAGGGTACCCAGACAGTAATGATCATATCATATTCAAGTGCATCACAATAAAAGAAGCAGCCCTTAGTTGGTCCCCATTATTTTTAGCGTTAAAGCAGTTTTGGTAGGATCGTAGGCAGAACATATACAGGAAAAGCAAACAAAGACTGCTAAATTCTTACATGTCTGCAAACAGATAATGATGAACCTATTTAAGAGTGTTTCCTCTGCTTTTCAGATGTCAGATACACTGAAATGAATTAGTAAGGAGACAATCCTTCCATCGCAAAAGCTGAAACAGATTTGGTTTCTTGGGACAGATGTGATTACAGGTGCTCCTTTTAACCTTTGACTGCTCAGATATGTCTTTGAAGCTATCCCTGCTACAGGTATGGAAAGCAGAATGCATGCTATTTCAGCTATTCACCAGCCCAAATAGGAAACAGCTCTTTTCACAAACAGTCTCTCTTTGCAATCTGATTTATGTGCTCTGTTTGTTTTACCTTTCTGCTGCACTCCTTTCTTTGCAGACTAGTCTGTCTCATGCATACCTTTGTCTGAACTGCTTCCTAGTCTTAGGAAGGCTGAGAGAGGAAGGCTAAGACATTGCAGAAATGCATGCCAAACATGCATACCAGCAACATTTTCTCTCATGCCTTGGATTTTGCCCTAAATATGTTGACGATTTCCGTCAATGGATGTGTAAATGGCTGTTGTATTTCAATAGTGTTGGCTAGAAAATCAATTTGTATTAATAATAATGAGGGAAACGATTATGTAATTTAATAACTCATGTTATTTTTGTACTTGAATTCCTAGAGGTTTTTTTTCCTTCTGGTATAAAAACTTGCAGTATATATACAACACCGATAGCTTACTCAATCTAACATAATTACAAGTTCAGTCCTATGGGACTCTACAATTTAAGCTTAAGCTAATAGGGTATTTTTTCCTCTTATGAACAATTAAGAGACTGGATTGATTTCTCATATAGTGCCTCTAACTACTGTGCCAATACAAGCTTACCTACTCCATAAAAAGCAAACTGGTCCAAGATAGTAAAAGAGCACTGAAAAATGAAGATGTCCCACCTTCTTTCAATTCTCTTTCACATTTTGTTCCTGTTTCCTGTAGTGTATTATTTATAAGCAAGTTAAAAAGAAAAAAAAATAGTTCAGCCCTCTTACATCGTCGGCATACCATGGAACATTTCAAGTTGCATAGGGGATGCAACCTGCAGTAGGCTTCCAAGAGGGCTGAAAAAAATATAAGAGGGTCATTTTAAAAGCTCTATTTGTAATTACGATGTCTGAAAATAGGTATTCAGATGAGCAAATTGCAACCACATTCCCAGGCCATATAAAAAAGCCCAAAGGTATACGTGCCAGCTCGATCACATCCAAGTCATCCAGGGGCGTGTCTAGGGTGTGCCCGGGGTAGGTCAATAAAGATACACATGCAGACACATCGGGACATCCATAGCTATACTTTCTCCAGGGCACAAATAGGATTATTAAAAGTGCTTGTTTCTGCACCTCAGCAACAGTAAGATTAAGAGGGAAATGCCCGTTCACACCTCTGATACTTTTCACTTCTTTGAAAATACTTGCATGTGTCATACAGTATATGCTTGTCCAGAGAAGAGGGATCATAGATGTTCTCGTGGTCCTATTACAAAATGTGACCATGGATCTCTCCACCTTTAATGTCCTGGCCTGTCATTTTCAAACAGTCCATGTTCTGTAATCGGGCCATGTGAACATCTATGTCTCTTGTATAAAAGCAAAATTGGGGACACACAGAGGTATGGGTTAGACACATTCAGGATGTCCTCTAGATTTCAGAAACTTACTTGTGTTGTACTACTCATCTACAGAAGAGGGGGCATAGATATACCTCTATGTTGTCCCCGCTTTTGCTTTTATGTAAGAGACATAACTATCTTTCAGGGTGGCGAAAGGTTGATTTTACAAGGTACTTACATATGACCACTTTCTTGGCTACTACTCCTGCTCTATATCGCACATTTTGAATTGGATGTCCCATTTTACAGCCAGCTGTCCTTTCTAAAATGTGCCTGAATCAACCATGTCTATACACTAATATTAATGGCCATGCTTGTATCAATATAGAGAGCAATGGTGGGAACAGGGTTAAGAAACTGGATAAAACTATATGACTGGGCATGATTACTGGTTTAAATATGGGAATGTATGTCTTCATCCATCCAAAAGTGTAGAATACTAAACAAAGGCAACTCTGTAGCTGGTTGGATAGTTGGTCTTTACCTGCCATCATTTACCATGGTACTGTTCCACATTTATCATTATGACATCTGGATCACAGTTAGACTTGTTTACAGCCCAAAACTGTTTCAGCCAGTGATTTTTTCCTGTCACATTGTTGGAATCATCAGTTCTCCTATTATAGAGCTGGTGATATTATTATGCAGTCATCTATGATGCCTTCAGAGCTCCAGACCACCTAAATAAAGATCATCTGTACCTGTGTGCCTGTGGGAAAACAGCAGAGATAAAGACAGATGCAAGTAGGAAGTCACACAAAGTGATACTGGAGGAAATAAGAGCTCTCTTGAATTTTTGCACAACAGGAGAGAATGCAGAGAATTTATATACCATGAAGAAAAAAGCCTGAAGACTGACTGTATGAGTGACATATCAAACAACTCCAGGGTTGAACACGATTTCTCTCAGTTTCACATCATAAATTGTCAAGAAATTCTAAAGGCTGCAACTGCCCCTATGTGAACCTTACTACCTAAAGAAATCACTGTACGAAGTCTCTGACTTGCTATGACATGGCTGTTCTCTGGTAAAGAACATCAAGAAAAAGTCTGATACTATGAAGTGGACTGAATGAATTGACAAGTTATTGTGTTTTCACTTGTCTTATTCACTGGTAAAGGACAATATTGCCTTACAATGTAAATCTGTGAAACTAGAAAATGAGCGGAAAGATCAAAACATTAGGCTGATTAATTTCGACATAAATAGCTTAAACTTAATTATCATTAATTTAATTAGAGTTAAGGAATAATTTTATTAAAGGATTTTTTGTGCAATACATCCAGTTTTATGCAACAAAAAAGACATCTTATAAAATAACAATTACATGTTATGTGACATATAAGCATGTGTGGTGTCTAAGAAGAGCCACGAAACCTTTATGTGAATTGCAGGCAAGCATGTTCAGGGTTGGGAAGCGAAAGAAGGCGGATGTCACAACGTATCACGTTAGTTTAGTTTATAAAAATATATCATATATGCGCACATTTCACATACATACCCATTTACTCTTGAGCAAAATTGTAAATGCATGCAGGTGCGTGTGTGAGCCATGGTTGTACAGGTTTTGTGTGGGCTTATTTGATGAAAGATACATAGGGGGCTGTTGGGGGCGGGGTGGGGCCATTTTTAGAAGCTCTATTCATGATTAACACATCTGAAAATAATCATTCAGATGTGCCAATCACATAAAGCCCAAAAAAAAAAACATTTTTAGAAACCCTGGGATACACACATGACTGGAGCAATCACGTCTATGATGCTCGGAAGGCTTGGTGGAAGGTATGGGCCTGGGAAGTCTTAAGGAAGATGCAAATGTCAGTGCGGGATTTGGAAAGAAGACCTCATACATGTCTGGACCCAGTTGCAGACATGTCCTTGCTCTATACCTGCTCCAGGGCATGAGTAGGTAGCAGAACAAAGTCCTTATTTCAGGAAAAGCAAAAAACTTGTAGGAGGAAAAGAGGAAAATGTCTTTTCACTTCCCTAGAAAGTTTTGCTTTAGGTTAAAGGACTACATCCATGTAAATAAACACCATCTTTACATTTTGCTGCCCCAAAATGGCAGGTCTGGACAGGTACGAGAGAGTGCCCAAGTGGATGAACCGTGTTACATTTTAATGAAGATGGAAAAAACCGCGCACAAAATCCATTACTGACATTGTGCAAAATTAAGAAATCAATCTCTGGAAACTTGCATGGATCTACGGGCTATAGTCTGGGACACGTACTGTACTCTTTTAGAGCAGAAGACAGCTTTATTTTAGAAGACACCTTACATTATGTATACCTGCACTGCTGCCTCTTTCCATGGAAAACGTTCACAACATTCTGACATGGATGTCACAAATGCCAAGTCAGACATCCTTTCTTAACTGTGCCTCTAATCAAAAAAAAAGCTTCAAAATAGGTGCCTACTTGGACTTCCAATCTATATGACCTGTTTAAATATTACTACTCTAAAGGGATCTATAGGACCTGTTAAAATACTACTCTTAAACGTAGGATTGTTAAGGGGCACACCATTTGTGAGTGCACAAACATCTAATGTTAAGGGCCCCAAAGTGTGTTTAAAGGATGGAGGCAGGGAGGAGTAGGCCTTCCAGTCAGTATTAGGGCGCTAGCCAGTTAGTGGGTGGTTTGGTTAGTGGGCCAGTTAGCAGGCGTTAACAGGCTATGGACAGTCAAGGGTGTCCAAGCATGCACTTTAACGCTCCGCTAAGGTTAGTTACCTTTAATGTGGATATAGGAGCATTAGCTGCAAGTCACAATGTTAGATGCTGGGAAGCAAAGGTAATAACGGATCGACATGTCTCATATCCAGATGCCCATGATGCGTTAGGACAGTAAGAGGCCGCTTCTATTGTGGAAATCCAGGCCTCTGCGATCTGGTCGGAACCATGGATGCACAGAGGATAGATGGGATTCTGATTCCGAGGGCACATCTAGCTCTCTTGCAAGGATCAGAATCCCGTCTAAGCTTGTACGGGCAGGGCCTGGATCAGATTAAAGTTGGCCTACACGTACATGGGACCACCTGGCCCAGCTAACTCAGTTCAAGGCTTATGAATGGAGCTGCTGAGGCACTATGGCGTCCAGTTGCCATGGCAATGTGGCTCCATTCAGGATCTGCCAATCCCAGGCTGGCTGATGACTTAATTCATTCCCACAACAGCTCGACTCCTGATTTGGCCTTACATAGGCCAGGGTCGGGTTATAATGGGAATTTCCTGACACACCCCTCCACCCTTTGATGCGCCCTCGGGCTCGGCTGTCCACTCAGAGGGTGGACTAAATTCCCTGTCTAACTCTTCACAGCTCCGGACAGTACAGCGGCCGACATCAGAATCTAGCCCTGTACGTCTGGGGGGCAGGCTGCCTCAAGCCCGCCTTTATGTCTGCCTCCATGCCACCCCTTTAATGCCCCCTTTAGTTTCCCCATACAAACTTCCCATGTGCCATTACGGGGAAGCTTGGCAAGGGGTGGGAAAGGCAGAGGGGAATGGGCGCTATTTGTGTCAGGATAATGTGGGAGGCAGGTGGATGTTATCATTGAGGTGGGTGGCTCTGCTATTTGGGTGAGATGTCAGTGCGGTGGAATAGAAGTAGGAATGGTTGTGCCAGTGAGGAACTGCAGGGACCCTGGGCATGAGTGGTGACCGTGCGCATCTTATGCATGGTGATGTATGTCTGCATTAGGTGTCATAGCGGATTAAGTGTTCATTGTGGTTGAACCTGGGTTGTACCAGGCTTGCATGAGAATAATGGGCGATCATGAAGTCGATTTGGAGAATGATGGAAGACGAGAGGTGCTTCTATATGGGCTTGCTGGACCCACGTGTATCCCTGCTGTCAAAGCCATGCACCTAATATTTTGCATAGGGACAGTTTGTGGGAGGAAACAAATAATGTATCAGTCATGTATGGCTTACATAAGCATCACAACTCACAAACATAAGAGTAGTGTCATTGTGACTAACCAAGAATGCATCAGTCAGGTCTATGATATTCAGGTCTGAAGTATGGTCTCTGATTGGTCAGCAGGAATGAGAAATGAACAATGCCATTGTAATCCCATTTTCATTAATCATCAGAAAGGAGGTGCATTAATTCTGGTCCCTGGACAGAATTGCGAGGGCAGGGCTTGTATTACAAAGTGCAGGCTGCTAGTGGAATGGCGGGGTGGGTGTGTAGTCCACCTTGGCACCAAGGTTCATAGCAGAATGTATTGGGCCAGAACAAGCTTGACAATAACATGTTGGGTGGCAAGACCAACTAACACGTATAAAGCATCCATAGCAGCGATGGGGTCTGAGAAACCAGTAAGGGTATCACCACATGGAGTGACCAGTTTGATAGTCCTGCCATAAATCTCTGGGTGTCCTACACAGCTGATATATATGCACCACATGATTACTGTAAGAGTGGTTGGGTGCACGTAGCAATAGTGAATCATAGTATGGATTGGTGTTATTGATTTAATAAATGCGAGGGGAGGGACAGTAAGGAAAATCCACGGAGGTAGCTACTTAATTTAAACTGGTCCAAAAGGAGGAGTACTATGAGAAAATGAGGAAAATAGTTATGATAAAAACTAAGGGGACCAGTTTTGCAAGTAGGTTTTAAAGATTTACATCAAGCATGCGGTAGGTTTAAAAATACTATCTTGGAAGCCCCAGAACAAGACTATATTCCACACTTTAAGAAAAAGTGTGTGAAGGCAGTCCAAAAAAAAAGCTCAGCATGGTTTTAAAGGTGAAGTCAGCGAGGCTGTTTGTTGCCCAACTAAAGGAAAACGGCATAGCTTTTCCTGAGGGACTGGGAAACCCCGGAGCCCCCAAACGACGAACAACTTGAAACACTACTTACGCCCATTTAAGTAGTTAGATGCAAGGAATTGTCATAAGGCACGACAAATGAGAGAGGCATTGAGAGGAGAAGAAGAGGCTTGCCTGTGGGAACGCAAGAAGACTGTAATAAAGACTTGTTGGTAGCAAAAAAAACCTGTTGTGGGACAGCGCTCAGTTGGAACCATTTAAATGATAGAGGGAGGTGGTTAATAAAGGGCCAGCACTAAGATGGGGACAGGGGCTATAGTGGAGAGAGACCCTGATATGAATTCTTTTCGACTTCTGTTCTTTACTGAGGAAAAACGTAGGGAATGCTACCCATGGAGACTGAAATGGTATTTAAAGGTGTGATGGGCCCCCACCAGACGAACTGACAAGATAATATCAGAGATAACAAGGAAGATAGTTATTAACAAACTATTTGATATAAACTGAAGAGTTTGCAACTCAACACCTGGACCAGGAGAGTACGGACATCTCCGGGAGGGGCTGTTCTAAAGAAACTGCAAATAAGTGAGATTTGCCGACCTTACATTAGTCATCTAGTGAAACCGTTATTGCACAAATGATCGGCTAAGAACTGAAAGACTGTGACGCGCAGAGTTGGCCACCAACTGCTAATGCCGTTAATTTTTGGTAAAAAATGGCATTCACAAGCGGGAGGTCCCCGGGAGTGCAACCCCTACAGCCACCAGACCGCAGCCTGACATCAGTCAAGATGTTGAGGAACAAAAAAAAAAAAAATGGTTAGATTTAGAAACACACGATTATAACACAATAAAGCACTTGAGGCATGTAACATGTAGAGCGTCATGGCTTCTTAATGGGAGACACTCAAAACATGGTTTTAAGCCAAGGAAGGTGTCCTCTGTCGTACTAAAAGGTAAATGATGGTTTTTTTTGAATGGGAATGAATAAAAAGATAGATTAAAGTGTTTGAGTCGGGTGATCATCGTATAACTGGATTTTGAATCCGGGATAACAAATCAGTGCTTTGATCCAAAACGGTTCTCCACGGAAACGCACAGCTAGCATGACGAGACACTTGGCCATAAAATCTATATGGAAATGATGTCAGTGGGATAGAACTATGGAGGCGTGCTTAGTGCAGATACTATGGGGGAGTCAAGGAGGAAACTGAGTTGATAAAGGAAGACGAAAAGCAAAGGGTAGTAAGGTGCTTGAAGAATGGTCCAATTTTCTCCCAATGACGACGCGAAGCAGCCATATGGGCGTTGGACTACTGTATTGGGGAGAACTCGACATCTCAGACGCAGCCAGATCAGGTAGAAATGGACTGGTCTGGCGCAGCGGGTGACAGCCAGCATCTGCGATTGCTCATATTGTTTTACCTCAAGGTCCCACGGGAGCGAACCTAAGCCGCCACCATACCCATGGCAATTTGGCATGAGGTTGAATAACGCGGCTTGGAGACACCTCATAAATCGGGGGGATCCCTGTGGCGGAGTGGGTCAACTGCTTTTTTAACCATAGTCGGTAATATGAGCACTGAATGACTAATGCGGAAATAACGAGTTGGAGATAATTGACACGCTAATGGTTGCAGATGATACAAAACTATTCAAAGCAGTTGATAAACGTCCAGTGAGACTTTGTATGACCAAATGTGCCCTGCATCAGAGGACCACAGGAATGTTGATAAAAATTGGAAAGGACGGGGCATCCAAATGGCAGAAGGAAATTTAATGTGGATCAGTTCAACTGGTATGCACCTAGGAAGGGACAAACCAAGCTATGGTTAACATGATGCAAGGTTCCACATTAGGCTGCCACCATCCAGGAAAAAGATTTAGGTGTTATCAATGGATTAACATGTTGAAACCCTCTGTACACCAGTGTGTCAGTAGGAGATGAGCACATAGAAGTTAAGGTATCATAAGGAAGGATTGATTAGTCGAATAAAACCAGGAGCAAATAGAATCATAGGTATTCATCTAGGAACGAAATAGTGAGATTAAAACAAGAGGATATTATAATATCTCTGTATCGTTCCAAGGTGAGACCGCACCGTGAATAATTTTGGGTGTAATTCCTGGGTCGCAAAATCGTAAAAAGGATAGAGCTGTTATTAGACTAAGTAGCCACCCAAAAAATGGTTTAAAGGGGGATGGAAGGAGACTCCTCTGAACAGAGGCTAAAAAGGTTAGGGTAAGTTCAATATGGTTTTATTTTATAAGAGACGGCCTTGAGGGGAGATACGGATGGGGAGATATGATAGAGGGTTCTATAAATTACATGAATGGGTTAATATGTAGATCGATTGTTGTACACCATCAAACTATCGAAAGACTTATGGGGTGGGACATGCAATGAAACTACAGGGTAACCTATTTTAAGACTAAATAAGAGTAACTATGTTCTTCACTCAACGGTTTATCAAGACTCTGGACAATTTGATACGGGAGGATGTTTTATAGTGGTCTTCAAGATAGGCACACATCTCTCAAGGGCTCTTAAGGAGGAAGATGTTTAGAGAGGGGAGTGATATAGCATAGCCACATCCTGGTTGATACCCACTGTTATACGCCAAGCAGGAGTATATGCTACCAGAAGGGGAGTAGGAACAGTTAATGAAGGGTTTTGGTTTTTGGAGTGGTATGTTCAGAAATTATTATGTTGTGTGCTAGATACTACTAAAATATGGAAAACATGGAACACGATGCCACAGGACCACTTTGTGAAGGCTGCCGACTCAATGATGCCCCAATGCACACAGTACTCGCAAAATTATTGCCACATGTGTGATCCAAAGATAGGCAAAGCAACGAAATGAGACCAAACACAAACACAAAACCACCATCGGTCTATGCACACTAAGGCCCTCCCCATGAAAGGCGGGGCCAAAAATGTCACCCCATGGCAACTGCAATGCTGTTGCAGCAGCTGCAAAATATGTCAGGCAAGTCTAATGAGGTCAATAAAAAGCACACAGCTTATAGCCAGTTGTGATTAACACAATTAACACATTAACCAGCACATACATGAAAGGTTGGGAAGTTTGAATAACCACTTCTCTGGCCATAAGGATAAATCTGAATGAAAGATTAAGAACATAAGGACTAAGGGAACATAAGGAGTGGAGGAGTGGCTTAGTGGTTGGGGCAAGGTACTTCAGGCCGGAAGGTTGGGGTTCAAATCCCACTAGAGGACAGCAACCTGGGGCCGGAAGGACTGAGGTTTCTAATCCCACAGGTGCTCCTTGTGGTCTTGGGCAAACCACTTAACCCTCCATAGCCCATGTTCCTTGTAAAATAGTTATCTCCAAGTTATAATGCCCTGTTCAATGTAATTTCAGTTTGTTCAATGTAAATGGCACTGATACAGAATAGCACTGTATATAATATGCCATATTGGGTCAGGCCAAGGTCCATCAAGCCCAGTATCCTGTTTCCAATAGTTGCCAATCTAGGTCATACGTACCTAGCAGTTTCCCCAAAAGACATAGGTTCCACAATGCTTGTACTGGGTCAAGCACTGATATCCTGGGTCCCTTCTTAATAATCATT
This sequence comes from Ichthyophis bannanicus, assembly GCA_033557465.1. Taxonomy (NCBI): domain Eukaryota; kingdom Metazoa; phylum Chordata; class Amphibia; order Gymnophiona; family Ichthyophiidae; genus Ichthyophis; species Ichthyophis bannanicus. The sequence goes on from CM066035.1 coordinate 439,808,872, forward strand.
TATGGACGTTTCCTCCAGGAACCTGTCCAAACCTTTTTTAAACCCAGCTACACTAACAGCCTTTACTACATCCTCCGGTAACAAATTCCAGAGTTGGATTACATGTTGAGTGAAAAAAAATATTTTCTTTTATAAGTCTTTACGAGTCTTAAATAGTTTACCATGTAGCTTTATTGCATGTCCTCTAGTTTTTCTATATTCTGATAACGTAAACAATCGATCGACGTTTACCCGTTCCACTCCATTCATTAATTTATAGACTTCTATCTTATCCCCCTCAGCCGTCTCTTTTCCAGGTTAAAGAGCACTAACCTTTTTAGCTTTTCTTCATAGGAGTATCCTTCCATCCCCCTTACAATTTTGGTGGCTCTTCTCGGAAACTTTTCTAATAACGTTATATCCTTTTAAGATACGGTGACCAGAATTGCACACAATATTCAAGGTGCGGTCTCACCATGGAACGATATAGAGGCATTAGAATCTTTTGTTTTACTTTCCATTCCTTCCTTATGATACCTAGCATTCTATTTGCTCTCTTGGCCGCCGCTACACATGGGCAGAGGGTTTTAACATGTTATCCACAATGACGCCTAAATCGTTTTCCTGGGTGGTGGTTTCCTAATGTGGAACCTTGCATCGTGTAACCATAGTTTGGGTTGTTCTTCCCTAGGTGCATAACTTTGCAGTTGTCCACATTAAATTTCATCTGCCATTTTGATGCCCAGTCTTCCAATTTATCAAGATCCTCTTGCAATTTTCCACAATCCTCTTGGGTTTTAATAACTTTAAATAGTTTTGTGTCATCTGCAAATTTGATAACCTCACTCGTTATTCCCATTTTCAGGTCATTTACGAATATGTTAAAAAGCAGTGGACCCAGCACAGATCCCGGAGGTTCTCCAATATTCACCTTTCTCCATGGGGAAAATTGGCCATTTCACCCTACCCTTTGCTGTCTATCCTTTAACCAGTTCCTGATCCACAATAGTACACTGCCTCCTATCCCATGACTCTTTAATTTTGCCAAGTGTCTCTCATGGGGAACCTTGTCAAAGATTTTCTCAAAATCCAGTTATACGATATCAACCGACTCAACTTTATCTATCTGTTTATTCATCCCTTCAAAAAAAACCATTACAGGTTAGTAAGACAAGACCTTCCTTGGTTAAAACCATGTTGGCTGTCTCCCATTAAGCCATGACTATCTACATGTTCAGTAATTTTATTGTTTATAATGGTTTCTACCATTTTTCCCGGTACTGATGTCAGGCTCACTGATCTGTAGTTTCCCGGATCTCCCTTGGAATCCTTTTTAAAATTGGCATTACATTGGCCATCCTCCAGTCTTCAGGTATTACAGATCATTTTAATAATAGTTCACAGATTACTAATAGTAGGTCTGCAATCTCATATTTCAGTTCTTTGAACACCCTCAGATGTATACTCACTCGTTATTCCACTTTCCAGGTCATTAATGAATATGTCAAAAGCAGT